>PVJA010016799.1:0-11851 GCA_004027025.1 Myocastor coypus
TATTTATTTATTTATTTATTTATTTATTTATATTTTGTCTTTTTGAAACAGGGTCTTGTTATGCAGTTCAGGCTTGCCTTGAGCTCACTTCTGTAGTCCAGGCTGGTCTCGAACTTGCACCGATCCTCCTGCCTCAGCCTCTGGAGTGCTGGGATTACAGGCGTGTGCCACCATGCCTGGCTTAAATTTTTATTTTAAAAAGAGCAAAAGCACAAAGTTAAAAACAATGCAGAATTTTGAAGCGAGGTAATTGATAGGTTCTGGCCCTAGTATGAATTGCTGAATCATCATGGTGGTCATCTAATGTGGCTGAAGCCCTTAAAACAACAGCTTATCTTCCGAGAAACCACCTCCCCCTTCTTCTCCAACTCAGCCCAGAGTGCAATTTCCTTCCACCTGTCCCGCCACCTCAGGGAAGGCCCCAGTCAGCTCCTCAGGTAAATCTAAATATCCTCCTCAAATCCCACCCCTGGTAGAAAGGCCATAAAAGCCTTAGCCTCCCTTTCTTCCAATTCAGAGAATTCCTTATCTTCCTCAAATTCCCTCCATGTCCTCCAAGAAAATAAAGCCCCTTTTCCCTTTTTCCTTCTGCCTGTTTCTCTGCTGCGACACTGCGGAAAACCTATCAGTAATAGGAAATTAACAAAAGCTGTTACATTACACGTTGTCACCCTCACACCAGTTGCTCAGATTACCAAACATAGGCATGCAATATTAACAGTATTAACTGTTCCTTTCAACAAAACAATAGAAATCCGTAGCACAATTATCCCAGTTATCTTGTGTATGCATATATATTTTTCTCCTGCTTCTTTTCTACTTCACTCCACCCCAGCTGTTCTTTCTTTTAAAAAAATAAAGATGAACATTGCTTCTGCACGTTTCTTGTTTTAAATGTATTTATGCATTTATATATTTGTAGCTAGATTAGTACACTGTTACAAGTTAGTATTTCATTGAAACTAAAATTCCTTATATGCAGTCTTAAATGTCATGAAATATGATAATTTTATACCATATTGTGAATTTTAATTATAATTACAATATTAAGTAATTTTCTTCAAGGCAATAGTTTCAGTAAAAAAAAGTTTCAAGGAAATTACTGGAACTGCAATAATTTTAGATCTAGTTCTACTTCAATGATTAGGTTATTGAATAAGGAAAGGTATATTTACTTATGAGCTTCAAAGTAAAATGTTTTGCAGAACTATTTTGTCTATCTTTTATAGCACTGGTGATATGCTTTAACATGTAATGTAATGCCATCTACTTGTTACTTTGGAAAATGACTTAGAGAAATCTTTCCTCGAAATTAATAATAGATAGTAATATGTACAACTAGCTTGATCATTATGTGATATTGCTAAAGTTTAATACAATAAGTAAAAAAAATTTTTTCTTCACTTTTTCTCACGTTTTGGTTAATCTGCCATCTCTAATACTTATGTGCATCTCAAAAACTTGTAAGGTGCATTGTCATTGCAAGGCCATGTCAATCTTTTACAACTTGTAAAGTTTTATTCCAGAATATGTGAGCATTTTGCTTGCGAATGCACGCCACCAGGCTTAAGCCTCCCAATTCCATGCTATGTGGAAAAATCTGAAAGGGCTCATTCTTTTGTACTTTACTGAAAAACTTTCAAGAATAAATTTTCAGTTGAAAATTTACAAGTCATGAAATAATTTAAGAAAAATGTTCACAGGTTTAACTCAAGTTGACCTTTTTTGTTCCTTTTCTTTAGCCTTAGAATTAAGCAATACAAATAACCTTCTGAACTTAAAAACAACTGTAGGTTCTACACGTACTGTTGATCTTTACGTGAATAATATTTTTTTCATAATAAGAAAGACCCGTGGAGAAATTTGAAAGTATAATTGCAACAACTCTGCTGCAATACCTATTGCTTCAAATTTAAATCTTTGCTTACATCTACAAGCTACTTTCTAGTTTTATGTGTATTTTAAGGATGAAAAACATGGAAAGCCATATATATTAGATAAGAATAAAAATAAGGAATAAAACTCTGCCCAATATTCGTGTGCAGCCTTGCGACCTAAAATGCTGCTATTAATGAGCGCCAAGCTTTCCTAAGGAGAACAGACGCAGCAGAGTTGTAGAGCCACACATGGACGAACTTTGTTGCCATATATAAGACTGCTCTTCTCCCACGTTCTGTTAATAATTATGGTTCAATAATACTTCACATATATAAGTCTTGTTAAAACTTTTAACACATTTTGCAGCAATAGTATTAAGGTTAACATCCTGATATCACTATAGAGAAAATAAAGATCAAGTTTCCAGAAACGATAAATGACATGCTCAAATTCTAACCCTATTCACTATTTTGCAAGTCATGATATACAGCAGGAAAGGGCAACATTCGGAAGCTTAATTTTCAATGAAGTCAGGAATAAATGATAAAACATTCTAATTGTTTTAGAGTTCTAGGTCTAATGACAAATTGGTCAGAAGACTTCCTGACTGAAGAAAGAGGTCCAATCATTATTGCGATTGACTCTTTGAAAACTAAGATTTTTACTTCAAAAGAAACCCAGACAGGTCTGATGTGATAGCTCAGCGGCCCAAAGTGCCTGCTTAGGCAAACTTAGGCAGATGCAGAGGACAGTGGTTTGATCCCTGGCACCACATGCCACTCTAGCACCGCCCTCAGGCTGGCCTGAGCCAGCCAAAAAAAAAAGAACCTGGACACAAAGAACCAAAAGTGAATAGTGAATAGTAATTCAAAATAATAAGTGTTACCAGTTGAGGATGTGGCTCAGTAGAATAAGCACTTGTCTATGAAGCACCAGGGCCTGAGTTCAATTCCCGATTGTGAAGAAAAAAAAAAAAGATAAGTGTTGGAGAGGCTGGGGGGGGGGGCTTTTCCACTATTGGTGAGAGTACACACTGGCATAAGCATATTGGAAATCAACATGAAGATTCCTCAAAAAGCTAGGATTAGCAGTCACGTTCATACCAGCTATTCACCTCCAAGGTATTTTTCCACAACAACTGAAATCATCATACTGCAGCAATATATGGGCACCCATGTTTGTAGCAGCACAATTTGTCATGGCTAAATCTTGGAAACAACATAAATGCCCATCAACTGAGGAACAGATAAAAAAGATATGATATTTTTAAACACTGGAATATTAGCCAGCTATAAGAAAACATAAATCTGAGGCTGTTGTAAATGAGTAGATGCAGCTAAGGATTATAATGGGAAGTGAAATAGTTAGGCCCACATGCACAAACACCGTATCACCTTGCCGGTGTGAGAACCTGAAAGAGTAATGAAAACCTAAAGGGTACAAGAGATACTGTGAAAGAGCAAGAAATTGTTTAATTGGAAGGGAAAACTGGGATGAGGACAAGGATAAGTGAAAGAAGGAAGAAAGATATGTTTAGGTATATATGCAAAATAGTTTGGATAATTGTATTGTTGATTTCTGCTGGTCTTTTTAAAGGAGTAATTATGCATAAAATTTATCTTTTATTTTGTTTTTTTCTTCCTTGAATTTCTTGTAAGTTCTTTGTTTTTGTTTTGTTTTGTTTTTCTTGAAATGAATCATGCATTTACATCTAGTAATCTGAACATCTACATTGAAGATTGCATCATTTAACACCACAATTGAATTCCTATTACTTTGTTTATTGAAATCTTGGATGATTTCTAATGCTGTTTCTTTTTCTATCATTGTATTCTATCTCTTTAAAAAAGATTCCTAATCACAGTCTTCACCATGATGTTTACGTAACTTCTAGAACTGTCAAAAATGACAATGTCTCAAATAGGAGGGCAACCTAAAATGCATTGCTTTGGGGCCTGGCGGGATGGCTCAGTGGTCTAAAGCACCTGCTTAGGAACGCTTGGGCAGCTGCAGGGACCGCGGTTCAATCCCCGGCACCACATGCTGTGCCAGCCCTGCCCTCAGGGCAGGCTGAGCTGGCCATAAAAATAAATAAATAAAGGCTCTGAAAAAAGAAAAAAAATTAAAAAATAAAAAATAAAAATGAAATTCATTGCTTGTTGCAATTACAGAGTTTGGCTGGTCATGCATAGATTTTTCTAAGATTTTTTTTTTTTTGAACTGGGAATCAAACTCAGGACCTTGCACTTGCCAGGCAGTCACTTGTGCCATGGAGCTATATCCTGTGCCCCCCTCCAAGAATATTTTTGAAAGCATAAAATTCAATGATTTAAAGACTGTTGCAAGCACCCAGGTTGACATCATCCATACTAAAGGAGACTGCCTTACAGTGGTTGTATTCATGAGATACTTTTTTTTTTCAATTGCTTGACTTTTAGAAGCCAAATACACATATTGCTTAGATGGCATACAGCAGCACGTCTACTGAGGTGAGTTACTGTTGTTTTTCCACAAAACTGAGTTAAAAATAATTTTAGTAGTTATAGGCTGTCAAAAGGGATTTTTTTGCTGATAAGTGATTACTGGGTAAGCGTGTTGCACTGATTTTGAGAGATATTATGAGCTATCAGGACAATCCAACCTCTCTTGGTAATGAGGGAAGTTTTATATAAAATTCCATTTGCTGATGTTATTACCATCAAAATAGATATTCTAAAGATATATTACTATGTTTATGTTTGAAGTGTGTGGCATGAATACTACTGAGAATGTTGCCAACTGTTTTGATAGTTTTTAATAGAGAAATGAAATAATCTGTACCAAATTGCCATCTGAAAGTTCACTTTTATATTTAACTTGAGTGATGAGTAGGTGCTAATAACATTTATTAGTCTGTGAATATTATATAATTTGAATTATGTTTGTGATGATTTCTAAGGCATTCAAAATTATACAATTTACCTCACAGTATGTGACACTTCTAAGAGTTGGCACATTTCTGATTGGGTTCATTTGTTATTTTCCAGAGTAAAAACTTTGTTTTCCTTCTGCCTATTGATTCTACCAATTATAAGGGGATATTATGTAAAACTATGCAATTCATAGGTAAAATAATTTTTCCATTTATTTTTTTCAACTATAAACAAGATTACTTAAATAATACTTATGTAGTTAACATCAATCACCTTTTAAACATATATTTTATGTAAGCCATTCAGTAGACACTAATAATTTTTACTTTTGGCAATTAAATGTGCTTGGCAGACTTTGCTGTCCTGGTTATTCTTCATGGTAATAGATCACTTTAACAATATAACACTTCTTCTTAAAATGCAAATTGATTTTCATCTAGGTAGTCCAAATTAGCAGGTTTAATGAACATGCTCTAAGAAATAAAGCAAAATAAATCCCTAAAACTAGCTGTAAAAGGTTTTATCTTTCATCTCAGTTTTTGTACTAACTAGTTACTTGTTTTCCTATGAACTGATTGACCTTTCTGGGCCTTCAACTTTTAACACATACAGGATCAAATTTTGATAAAAACTATCTCATTTATAATATTGATTGGATAATTTTGATTTATTCAACAAAATTAAAATATTCAGCTAACTCCCTATGAGAAAATAATTTTATAGTTTTTCCCCAAGAGGACATTTTACTTGCCATTTGCTATGAAAGAATGAAAATATTAGTTGTTAAAGAACTGTTAATCGGATTAACAGTTCTTTAACAACTAAGCCATCTTGCTAGCCCGTAACTATTAACTTCTATGCTTGAATTAAACATCTTTCTTATTCCTCTAAAAACACCTTTTATCCTATTTTGTCTAATTCAATGTAATGTATGCTTTCCATAAGATCATCTTTACCTGGAACAATGTGACAGTACTTTTCTCCTCTGATGTCTGAGAACTATATTTATATGAAGAATATGCATCTCACACTAGGAGACTGTAGCTGTTTCATTAATGATTCGTTGGATTTGCAGAACAAATTTCAAGTTCTTTGCAAAGTTTCTATAATTTAACTCTGACCAATATATTTTCTGTTGTGCTTTTCAATCGGTTTTTCAGCTTTATAATTCATGATGGCTCATGTAACATTTATTTCTTTTTTTATGAATTTGGTGCAGGGTCTCACTATGCAATTCAGAGTCATAGTGATCCTTCTGTTTCAGCTTCCCTAGTGCTAGGTTATCAGGTGTGCATCACCATGCCCGGACTTGGTGGCCTGCTTAGCATGCCCAAGGGTGGGGCTGGTGCATCATGTGGTGCCTGGAATCAAACTCGAGTCCCTGTGCTTGTCTAAGCAAGTATTTAATCTGCTAAGCTATCTCTCTTGCCTTCTCATATAATTATTTTTAATAGCTGGCTCGGCGTGCCCTGGGGGTAGGGCTGGTGCAGCATGAGATGCCGGGGATCAAACCGTGGTCACTGCAGTTGCCTAAACTTACCTAAGCAAGTGCTTCAGACTGCTGAGCCATCTCTCCAGTTCATAACTATTAACTTCTATGCCTGAGTTATACATTCTTTTTTATTCCTCTAAAAATATCTTTTAGCCTATTTTGTCTAATTCAGTATAATCTGTACTTTCCATAAGATCAGCTTTACCTGAAACAATGTGACAGTACTTTTCTCCTCCTGCCTGCTATAGAAATTTTCCTATGGTATCTCATATAATTTTGATAAAAAGAGAATAAAACATATATGTGACATCATTTATGTGTCTGTAGTTGTAGCCACCAATAAAATAGACATATTTCCACAGAACAATCAAATTTAGGGCAAGTAATTGAATATATATACTTGGATATATATATATATATATATATATATATATATATATATATATATATGTATATATATGGGTGTGTGTCAATTATTCATATATTTTCTCTAGAAGAAATATTTCACATATAAATCTCAGAAAAATCATGAGAAATAAGCAGCTATAAAGTTAATTACATGTAGGGTTTATTAATGGCAGAGGAAAATAATGTTGAGAGGAAAGAAAGATATAGGTGCTAATTATTAATCAGAATGGTAATTTGGGGAGAAAAGATAAGGATGATGATTAATTTAAATTTTAAATAACAGATTTATTGATCAAATATAAGACCAAGTTTCTACAGCTGGGATAATGAAAAAGTTTAATTTAATGAGTTTTTATGTGAATATTTTGCGCTTGCTGAAGGTGAATTCCCTTTCTAAGAGAAAAACTACATTTAATCATTCTACATTACACTTGCAAAAGTTCTAAAAGTTGATTAAATAGTAATGGTGTAATTCATCTTAAAGTACTCTGATATCAGAAGGAGCTGTAGATATATCTAAAAGCGTAGAGTTTGTGATATCCTTTAAAATTTTCTTTCTTGGAGTTGGGGAGACAGCTCTGTGGCACAAGTGCCTGTCTGGCAAGCGCAAGGTCATGAGTTCAAACCTGTCCCCCCAAAAAATGTATATATTTTCTTTCTTACCTCAAAGCTTATATTTCTGAGAGACAATCTTGAGGTGATAAGGGTATGTTAATAACTATTACAAATAAGAACCTCTTCCTGAAGAAAATAAAAGATTGGTAAATTTTAATTATTATACATTTGCACCTCAAAATTTTTGTGTTAAAAACTGCAAAATGTGTGATGGTTAAACTTGGTTCTGTCAACTTGATTGGGTTGGGAGCTGACTCGGGTACCTGGAGAGACTAAATCAAGGAGTGTACAGGGGATCATGGATGCCCAGCTTTGGGTAGTCTCTCTTTGTCAGTTTTCCCCTCTGTGCTTTCCTGCTGTCATGAGCTAATAGATTTGCTCTTCCGTGCCTTTCCACCATGTTTTTCCTGCCTTTGAGCTAGCTCACATGGACTGAATCTTCTGAGCTTTGAACCAAAGTAAACTTCTTTTCCTAGAAGTTCTGGGAAGTTGACTACTATATCACAGGAAAGATTGCTATTACAAAAATTGAGAATACCTTTTGGTGTGTGTGTGGTACCAGGGAATAAACTCAGGACCTTGCGCCTGCCAGTCAAGCACTTATTTCACTGAGCTATCTCCCTGACCCAACTATGACAAAAATTGGGACTGGACAGATTATCAGTTATTCCTACAATATAGTTCTGAAGGTCTTGCCACAAGTTTGACATAGAAATTTTGAAAATTTTAGAAATGCAAGGTAGTGAAGCTCTAGAGTATTGTAAGCAGAGCTTGCTGATCAGTCGTACAAGATGCTCAGAAGAACAGAACATGAGGAAAATATGAACGGGAAACATTAAACTTACGAGAATTCAGATGGAACAAGGACTATATTAGACAATCTACTAAAAGTCAAATATGTTACATTCTGGAAAAAAAATTTGCTTCATTTTGTATTTTTCCTAAGGCTTTATAGACTGAATTTCAAGGTGGTAGACCAGTTAATCTTGTGAAAGAAATTTTAAGGTATCTCTGGGATATTTGAGGCTGGAGCATGGCTATTGTCTTCTTTTAACCAGATCCACAAAAACACTCAGAGCCAAAGGATGTGAAAACTATGCAGATTAATTTTTAAAACAGGAAAAAAAAAACTTGTAAAGTTAGGAACAAGAAAATCAACATTGCTATATAGATTATTATTGTAAGGAAGTTCCATAGTTTGCACTACAACAATTGGAAAGATCAGTGTCATAGAAAATACCTTGACCTTATCCATCACAGCCTCAACAGGACTAATGGAATTACCATGCCTGCAGAACCCAAGTATAAACTTCACACTGGCAGGTGTGCAAGGTTCTGTATCATTAAAGAAACCACATTACAGCTTACCTCTGTGCCATACTTTTGAAAAATGCTTCACTGATTGTGTTATGGTTTATGTCTAGTTGTCCCCCCAAAGCTTCATGCAATAATGGGGCATGGCTTCTATAGATTGAGGCTTGATTCATGATCCCTGGGATTGTGTTTTAGTACTGGTGGGATTATCGGTCTGAGTAAGGCTGAGACTATGGGTGTGGTCTAAGGCGGATATCCTAAGGCAGAGAGCCTGAATGTAATGTAAAGAGCGACAGAGAGACAGACTCAAGCTATAGCTGTTGCTCTGCTGCCATGTTTGATTGGCAACTTCTGCACCATTTTCTTGCTGTTCTGCTGCCATGAGCTGGATACTCTCTACTCTCTTCCACTCAGCCATGGGCCAGTCAAATATGAACTGAAACCTCCAGTAACTGTGAGCTAATAAACCTTTCTTCCTTCATCTTGAGTGTCGGGTATTTGTCCCAGCAATGAGTAAAAAGTAACAAGACAGATTGGTTTATTCTTGATTTCAATAGAGGATTCTGTATCATTAAAGAAACCACATTATGGCTTACCTCTGTGCCATACTTTTGAAAAATGCTTCACTGATTGGTTTATTCTTGATTTCAGTAGAGGATTCATCTCTGCATATGTACATGTTTTGAGAGCTAAAGCATTAAGCCTTGTGTAAACTAAAGCCCTGTTTATGCAATGACTTCCTTCCACTAGACATTCTGTTCAGCTGGCAGAAATCTGCCACAGTCACTCAGGATGGATGATCTAGGAGGACTCTGGTAAACTTTTGGTTTCTTTGCTTAAACAGTTGTAAGAATACATTATTGGACTTACACCTAACTCACAATCAGCTAAAGTACAGTATTTGTATTTAAGTGATAATATGGGTTTCTAACATTAATTTTAAAAAGGGAAAGCTTTGCTCTGTATATTTTATTACCTTTTACAGAATAAAACAACTGCATATAACCCCCCCAAAAAAAGAATGCAAAAAAGTAAAGAAAAGCCAGGTGTGGTAGTGCACCCCTGTAATCCCAGCACTTGGGGGGCTGAGGCAGGAGGATCAATGTGAATTTGAAAACAGCCAGGGCTACAAAAGTGAGCTCAAGGCCAGCCTGTACTGCATAGTGAGACC
This sequence comes from Myocastor coypus, assembly GCA_004027025.1. Lineage (NCBI taxonomy): Eukaryota > Metazoa > Chordata > Mammalia > Rodentia > Myocastoridae > Myocastor > Myocastor coypus. Next base: position 9,791 of record PVJA010016799.1, read on the forward strand.
CTGCCTCAAAAAGACAAAAAAAGTAAAGAAAAAAAAAGAAATAATTAGTTCTTTTGAAAGGTTTTGCTTTCATGAGGTTTAATATACATGTTTTTATAAAAAGATCTTTTAAATATGATTTTGCTAGAGTAAGAGATATGGGTCTAGATTCAGTCTTCTACATGTGGAAAACTGATTTTCTCAGCCATGTTTATTAAGGAGGCCATCTTTACTGCAGTGTCTGCTTGTGATTCTTATGTCAACAATTAGGTAAGTACATGTGCCGGGGTTGTTTCTCATGCTTCATACTTTGTTCATCTCCATCTGTGTTTATGTGTCATGTTATTTTTATTAGGTATCTTTTTAATATAACATCAAATCCAGGATTGTGATTTGTACTGTTGCCAAGCATTGCATTGTTATTCTGTATCTCTTTCCATTGTAACGTTAGGGTTGAATTTTCAAGTTTGATGAAGAACGTTGTTGATGCTTTGAATGACAATATCATATCTGCATCTTACCCAGATGATCTTATTAGTATGGCGATCATGGGAATTTTTTTTTTTTTTTTCATTTTAGGGAGGGCTCTACATAGTTTTCAGGATCCCACTACTAGATCAGACTCAGAGTGATTTGCCGTTTGCAGCCTTTCAAGAGCTGTGATTACAGGTTTGCGCCGCCACACCCAGGCTCAATTGCCTCTCAGTGCTCTCTGTAGGCAGCGCCAGCATGATGAGTATTTTTATTTTGCATATCCTGGAGCAAAATAATCTTGAAGTTTTCTAATATCTTCATCATTGATTTTCGTCAATGTATTAAGACTTCTTTACTGAGGTTTTGTGTTGTCCTTCCTTGACATCTAAGAATTTATTTGGGTATTTTTTGAAGAAAACATGAAGCAATTGTTTTACTGATTTCTTTCTCAGTAGCTTCATTTTTGCTGTACGTGAACATTATTGATTTCTTGGATGTTCATTAAAGCTATTGACCTGTCATTTTATGTTTTTATTTTTCATTCCTGTCCCACAGGAATGCATGCTTCAAAGAATGAATTTGAGAAGCCCTCCCTTTCAATTTCATACAAAATTTTGAAAAGCATTGTCATTTGCTTTTCTCTGTAGTTAAAGTAAAATTCATCAATAAATCAGTCTTCCTTGAGGGAGCTTTTATTACTGAAACAATTTCATTGCCTATTATTGATACATTCCAGTGCTCATGTCTTTTTTTTTTTTTTTTTTGTCTTTTTGAGACAGGGTCTTGCTATGCAGTTCAGGCTGGCCTTGAGCTCACTTTTGTAGCCCAGGCTGGTCTCCAACTTGCACCGATCCTCCTGCCTCAGCCTCCCGAGTGCTGGGATTATAGGCGTGTGCCACCACGCCTGGCAAGTGCTCATGTCTTATTTCAGGTCTTTTTAAAATGTATTTCACACAGGCTCTCAGTCTTAGTAAGTTATACTTTATTAATTTTTCTATTTCTTCTATCTCCAGTTAACTAGACCATAAATTTGGAAAATAGTTTCATATAATCCTCTCAACTTCATCCATTTTTGTTGTGGTTTTGTCATTTAGTTTTTAATTGCATTGATTGATGTAGTTCTTGTCTTTCCTTCTTTTGATAAATTAGGTTAACAGTCTATCAGTTTGACTTAACCTTTTAAGAACTAATTGATTAATTCATTTATACACTGTGTATCTTATCCTAATTTTGCTGATTTATGATTTCATTAGTTCTTTTCTTTTACAAATGTGAATTTGGATTTCTCTCTCGGTTTTCTAACATGTTAATTTTCCTAATGTGCACACTAACAATTGCACATTTCCTTGTTAGATCTGCTTTCTTGGGGCTAGCGAGACAGCCCATGGGACTGGGAGAGAGTTCAGGGGACTGAAACATCTGTTTAGGCAAGCTTAGGCAAGATCAGAGACCACGGTTCAATCCCCAACACTGCATGCCATACCACTCCCACCCAAAGGTGGCCTGAGCTGGCCAGAGTCCAAACATAGTGGTGCAAGCCTGTAATCTCAGCAGTGGGGAGGCTGAAAACAAAAAGAGCAACATGAGACTGAGCTGCGTAGTAAGACC
>PVJA010016799.1:11951-42897 GCA_004027025.1 Myocastor coypus
AAAAGAAAAGAATTTACATTCACAACAGAATGTCAGTTGCACAGAAATTATTTTAGGAAACAGCAATACAATATATGTAATTCAAAAGATTCTCCACCATGGAAGAAACTGTCCATAGAGTGACGAGATGCCCTATAGAATAGAAAAAAGAAAAAAAAAAAAAAAAGCCATCTTTTCCTCCGAGACAGGACTTACATCTAGTGTATAGACAGAGAAATAAAAGAATTACTCTTCCCCAAAACGAAAGACCAAATCAAAACTACAAATTGATATTTTTGGTGGTGGGTTAGGTGGTGGCTCATCTGCCTAACTGGCAAGACCACCCGCTGAACAATAGTAAAAGTCTTTATTTATACTTTGACAAAGATAAATGATACAAGGTTGCATAGCAACCAGCACTCCACTGTGTCCAACCAGGATGTTTTTGTTAAGACTGAGAGAACCTGACTAAAAGGCAATGAGACCTCATCCTGCCCTAGCACACAACATTAATTTCAGCTTCAGAGGACCCCAAAACATCTCTTTTTTCTATTTTGGTGCGTGAGTAATGTGTGTTCCATAGAAATTGAAATAGATGCTTCTCCAAAGAAAAAGTAATCAGAAGATACATCCACAACTGCTCAATATATTTGGTTTAGCTGGGCGTGGTGGCGCACGCCTGTAATCCCAGCACTCGGAAGGCTGAGGCAGGTGGATCGGTGCAAGTTCGAGACCAACCTGGGCTACAAAAGTGAGCTCAAGGTCAGCCTGAACTGCATAATGAGACCCTGTCTCAAAAAGACCAAAAAAAAAAAAAAATATATATATATATATATATATATATATATATGTATATATATATATACATACATACATACATATATTTGGTTATTGGGGAAATGCAAATTAAAGCAACATTACGATTTTCTCTTACTCTAGTTAAAGTGGTTGTCACAAAAGACTCCAAACACAATAAATGCTGGCAAGGATGTAGAAGGAAAAGAAAACTCTACATTATTGGTAAGAATATAGTTTAAGGGTTGAGGAGATAGCTCAGTAAAATAAGTGCTTGCCTGACAGGTGCTGGGTCCTGAGTTCAATCCCTGGATCCAAAATATATATATATATGAACAGTTCAATCACTATGGAAATTGGCACAGATGTTCTTCAAAAATAGGAACAAAGAAATTCCATTTGAATCATAGATTCCTGTCCTGGGTATGTTACTAAAACAATTGAAGCAATAAGTATGCATTCATGTTTACAGTAATGCAGTTCATAACACATAAATTATAGGAAGAGTCTAGATGTTCATCAACAGATGAATAAAGAAGCTGAGAATCCACAGAGTGAATTATTACTTAGCGAAAGGAAGGATATATTTGAGTCTTTGTAGGAAAGTGGATAGATCTTGGGTATGTTACATAAATCAATATCAGGAGGTTAAATATCACAAGGTTTCTCTTATGTGAAAAGTACAAACATAAAAATTTTAAAGATCAAAACATTGGAAAGATGATAGAGAAAGAAAGTGGACATTTTAGAAATGGAAACAGGGTATGGTGAACAAGAGAAAACAGAGGTCATGGGGATCAGACATGGTCAAAATTATGGGCAGGACTACCATATAAACTAGTAGATAACTTTGGCATTATCCTCACTGTGCTATTTTTTTTTCCTAACATGTAGAGTGCAAGAATGACAGAGTTTTGGAGGCTTCTATACAGGTTTTAGAAGCCATTAGGCCAAGCAAAAATGTGTGACAGAGAGTCCTTGGGAAGTAGGAGTTATGAGGGATATGAAATATCTACTCAGGAAAAGCAGACAACAAGCTGAGCTGGCCCAAGAAAGAGGTTTTTGGGCTGTGACCAGCAAGGCCATGAAGCGGTCGCACAAGCTCTTGGGAGTCTGCATTTCTCCAGAACCTGCCCAGTGCTTTGGACAACAAGCTACAGAACTTAGTTTCTGCCTTGCTGTTTTTCCAGTCCTGATCTTATCTGATTCCTTTCCACTCCCCCATTTCTCCCTGGCCCTTCGCACTATGCTTTCCTGCCACCTTGAGGAGGGAATTTTTGCTTTGCTGTGCTCGCTATCAATACATTTTTTATTTGCTAATCATAGGCGGAATCCTCTGAGGCTGCAAGCCAAACTGAACCACTTCGTTTTGAAGACGTGCATGTCAGGACAGCTGACTAATATAAAGTGCATTGTTAAAATTTGTATTTCAATATAAAAATCACCTGAAACATTAATAAAATGCAGATTACCAAGATGTGCTGCCTGATAACCCAACAAGAAATTTAGCATGAACTAGTTCATTTAACAATAATCATCCCCTTATCTTGGATTTTTTTTTTCCTTTTGATATATGGTGCTGAGGTGGAAGTTTAAGGCATCATATGTGTTAGGAAAGCATGCTACGTCCCGGCTTCCATCTCTTTTATATTCTTATATACCTCCAACTCTGCCTTGCATGTGGAGCATAAAATCTCCAACTTTAGACAATTTACTTTGCCAAAAATGTAAAGTTTGTACTCTATTCTGGAAGAATGGTGCTCAATAATTGTATTAAAGTTGCTAATATGTATTCTAGATATTTTCATATAAAATATGCATATTTATACATGTTTGGTATCTTTCTATATTTAAGAGTATATAGATATGTATGTATATGTCAGTGAAATGAAGGAAGCAAGATTTTTTTCCTTAATCTTTTAATCTCACTGGTGATACATATCATTGATAAAGGGAGAAGAAGCTCCCAATGTTCTCGATGTCTGGTATGAGTTTGCATTCTATAAAATCGAAACATGAATTTCAGGAACAATGAAGGATAAGAACAGAATATATTGATTGGGAAAAAGAAAGCTTCTGTCTGAGAGAGACACAGAGGGGTTTCCAAGGACCTTGCCTTTTCTAGGGATTTTTGTAGAACAAATCCATGATGAGAAAGAGGTCCCAGGTAGAAAAGATGGGAAATTACAATATAAGCAGGAAGTGGGACAAAACTGTGGTCGACCAATAAAATTAGGAGTGTAATTGTTCAGGTAAAATTGATTCATTCAGGATCAAATGGGGAAGCAAGTCATGAAGCAAGTGATTGTGAATTCCGAACAGGTGCCTTTCTGTAGGGGTTTCCTTAGTGACTCTTTTAAGTTTCTCAAGGTGATTGACAACTAATTATAATATTAATCCCTGAAGTTTATCCTTAGGAAGTATACAAGTACACAAGAGCAGAGAAGTCTGTTCCACACACCGTCAAGGGCCTGGCTGTATCTGATTGCCTATAATATATAATATATGTATCTAACTTATAACATCACTTATATAACTTTTAACTTATAACATCACTTAGTCATTTATAATATCTTGAAGACTGTGAGCTTATCTCAACAAAAAAAAGCATAAGTAAATCCTTCACTCAAATTTTTATCTATGCTGAAGATATTTGCAAATTTGTGGATTTTTTTTTAGGAAAACCTCTTTAATAAATTATCCCACCTACTCATTGCTTTCTCAATTTCCTCTGAAATTGAGGAGGTCATATCATTTGAGGCAGCTTTGCATACCTTTGGTCTTGTTGCTTGTTTCTGCGTGTTGTGAAAGCCAGAAACTATTAGTGTATCTATTTATAAATCATTGATGGATAGCTGGGTCCAACGAATGAATACAATTTCAACACCATTGCATTTTTACTGCTTTCTCCCAGAAACTGGATTGCATGTAGGGAATTCAAGGACTTCACTGTAATACAGAGTAATATCCTGAGAGCAGCTCAGCAACTGTCTGAAGTCAGACAATTAAAACATGTCAAATTCACATTTTCTTTCGAGTCGTATTTGCCTAATTCATCCTCCTGCTCTATGCCAATTTTACAGAATCTGAAACATATGAGTGCAAGTACCTCTCCACCACTCTGTGTCTCTTTGATTTGGGGTAGACAGACAAGAAGAAAACCTGGGAATTGAACAGAAAAATGGGTCAACAAATATCTGTCTTAGCCTCAAGAATCGTGAGAATGGTTGGTTTCAAAGGAGATGCATTAATCACTTTGTTTTCTTGTAATCCAAATTTAGCTATTAATAGATTTCTTTGAATTTTTGTCTTTTAAAATGGTATATTTTTAATATTTGTTTAACAATTAACTCTAAGTCACATGCATGACATTCTAAGGATAAGTCTCTGGTGACAAATTAGAATAAAATGCACATGGTCAAGTAATAGAATTAAATTTTTTGGAATTTCTTAAAAAGAATTTTGATAACATTTAAAACTAGAAATAACTCTTCATTATAGTGATTGTTTGAAAACTAGACAGAACCTGAGCAATATTTTAAGGATTCTCTGAAGCACAGTTCCAAACAACATAACTGCTTTGAGCCTGCTGGGTAACAAGGTCACAAACCAACAGCCTGGCAGGTGGCAAAGAGAAGCCAAGTAGTTGTTTCTGCATGTTACCTTCCGGAAGAATAGGAGGGTAGGAGGTGAAGTATCAAAGAACAAACTCTGGCAAAACACTCAAAGGAAACTTCATGAACACACAGAGGATACAGAATTGTTGTTTTCAAATGGGTTTTTACAAATAATGTCTTACTCAACACACACTGTTATTTTCACCACGTGTATTCAAGTTATGTATAGAAAACATGTGGCCATGTGGAAAAACAGATTCAAGAAGGGAGGCTTTCCCTAGGGATTTAGTGTAGAGGTCAGTGTAGTCCTTGTGCTATGGTTGTAAATTTCATTTTCCCTGAAAGTTCTTATTTCAAATCAGTTTATTGTAAATGTTCATAAAGATATTTCATTCTCTTTCTAAAAGTTTATTTTGAAAGAGAAAGAATTTTGGCTCAGAAATCTATTGAGGTTATTGAAATTTTCCCTACTGCTAAAAAGGATAAGCTTCTTAATTTTCTTTTTATAGAGTGTGAGATGGCTTTCATTATGCTTTAGAACTTTTATTAGTGCATACTTGCAGTACATTATAATGACATTCGCTTTGAAGAATTGGTACATGCACGCAACACATCTTAATGCCATCATTTTCCATTCCTTCCTCTCTATCACCTTTGTTGACAGATTCCTTTATTTCCTATGAATCCTTATCAAATTAAATATCATTTATATAGACTAACAACTAGAGTAATAGGCCAAAAAACATAAAACACAGAATACTTTGTGTAAAATCAAGGTACAGTTTTGGATACATTGTCCATAGTAGACTATGATAAATTAATTTTCTTGCTCTCCTTTTTCCTGTTACCTGAATTTTATATTTCTATTTTCTAGATCCATGAGAACAGACTGTAGTGCAGGTCTAAGAAACATATAAAAGTAATTAAAATACATCAACACAATCTTTGGGTAGCAGTCTCGACACCTTTCAAGGACTCTTCATTTTACTCACTCCTCTTTCCAAGGTGTCTTAGTAACAGGACTTAATCATTTTCTGCTCACTTGTGAAAGATGACTTACAAAACTTGGTTTTTATCTTGTTTTTCAAACAGAGCCCCTTCTCAAAAGCAGCTGTGAGATTCTTGGGCTGATTTCTGTTGAGCGTTTGGTGATACATTTCAGCCTTGGGGAACTGGAATGAATGATTCCTTGCTTTGGATTCAGCACCTAAGAAGTAAATAAAATAATTATGAGATCTCCATACTGCTCAAAAACAATAAAATTCAGTAAAACTAATTCTATCACTAAATGGAATTTATTCTTAATTGTTTTCACTATTTTACACACACTATCTTTAAATTGTTTCCCCAGCAAAATTTGTATATGAAAGAAAGTCATTTTCTCTGCCCATGTGTGTTTTATCTTGTTATTTTGAGGATGGCACTCAATGAGCTAGACATGTGATCTTGAAGTATGTTAAAAATTGAACTAATCTGAGATCCATCTACTTATAATTTCCTGAGCTTTTAAAAGATGTCATACAGGACTAACAACTCAAGTTACTCCTTCCTTCCTTCCTTCCTTCCTTCCTTCCTTCCTTTCTTTCTTTCATTTATTTATTTATTTGTTTGTTTATTCATTTATTTTGGTATTTTAGGGAAAACTCTACAGGGTGTTCAAGATCTCACTATTCGATCAGACTCGTAATGATCCACCTGTTTACAGCCTCCCAAGGGCTGGAATTGCAGGTGTGCACCACCATGCCCAGTCTCAATTGCCATCTCAGAGTGTCCCGGGGGCAGGGGCGGGCACAGCAGACCTGGGGATCAAACCCCATCCCTGCGCCTGCCTGAAGGTGCTTTAATCCGCTGAACTATTTGGCCAGCCCTTCAAGTTAGATTTCAAGAAATATATTTTACTTCAAATCAATTTTCCAGTTGACTAAGTTAACATACATAAGTTAATAAAATATTGATGGATTTTTTAATATTTACATTTGTTAGCATATGCTCGAGTCATATCTGATTATTTGGGGTTTTTGTTTTGTTGTTTACATATTATGGCTGGCTCTGCCTACCCTGGGGGTGGAGCTGGCACAACATATGGTGCTAGGGCTTGACCATGGTGCCTGTGGTTGGCCAAGCTTGCTTAAGCAGGTGTTCCAGACTGCTGAGTCATCTCATCGACCCCAATATCTGATTATTTGGAAATGGAAGTCAGTGAACAATCTCCTGATCATATCATTCAGATTACCCGAACAATTGCTCCATTTCATGACAGTATCGCCTGATGCAACAGAGGAGCCTATATTTCAAAAATAGTCTGTGTGTTTTTAATCATCTTAATGAACCATCAATTTTTTTCCACTGAAAATAATTACATAGGTCAACTATTGCCTATAAAATTTAGATTAGTAAATGTTGCGCAAAATATATAATCATAGTTTTTCATACCTACTATTACTATTAAAAAGCTCCAATTATAATTCTACACTTTGAATTTTTGCATACTTATAATAAAAATTATATAGCACTCATAAAAATTAAATTTAAAACATAGAATATTTATCAATTATTTTATTCTATTTTCTTCCTTCTTAAATTTACCTTTGAAAAGCACCCGATAATGTTTTTATAAATAAATATAACCATTGTTAAATTTTTCTGGTTTTAAAAAATTCCGTATTATATGTACTCTTACTTGTAACTGTTTTTCTATCTTCGTTTCTGCTATTTTTAGTCTTTAAAATAAAAAAAAAAAAAGAAAAGTAGAAAAGGAAATAGGGAGACAGAACTAGGGAGATGGTAGCCCAAGGAAGCTGAGAATGCTGGGAAGTCAAGGAATGTGCATAACTTCTAGAACTTGGAAACGTTAAAGAAACAGATTTTATTTCAAAATTTGGAACTGTTAACAAACTAATAAATTTTGTGTTGTTTTAAGCTGCTAAAAAAAATTTCTTTTTTTTTTTTTGCAAAAAAAATGTAAAAAGAAAAAAATATATATATATGTATACACAAGAGAGTTAGAATAGATATACAGCTACTTTCTCTTAGTTCTTTGAGAATAAAAGTTTGTTTTAAAAAATGTGCATATTATAAATCTCACTTGAGATTTTAGATAACATTTTGTTGGCCAAGCCTGTCTGACTCTAGGAAAATCTGTTTTTTTTTTTGTTTGTTTCTTTTTTGTTGTTGTTGTTTGTTTGTTTGTTTTGTCTTTCTGAGACAGGGTCTCACTATGCAGTTCAGGCTGGTCTTGAGGTCACTTTTTGTAGCCCAGGATGGGCTCAAACTTGCACTGAACCTCCTGCTTCAGCCTATCAAGTGCTGGGATCACAAGCATGTGCCACCATGACCCAGATGACTCTAGGAAAATCTTATGCTACTATCCAGAAACAGAACTCATACTAATGGTATTTCGAGGGTTCATAATAATTTTATCTTTCAGAACATAAGTGACATGAAATACTTAACAATTTTGAATACTTGGTTTTACACCATTTTCTCCTTCCTGTGAAAACTTCATGATAGTGACTTCCTTTGTAAGCACATATATGAAATTACATGAGTCCACTTGAAAGCAGGATGATGTTATGTTTGCATAAAACTATTCATTATGATATCATTATATCTCGCACTATCACATATTTGATCTGTCTTAGTTACTTTTTACTCGTTGCTGGGACAAGTACCTAGCACTCAAAATTAAGGAAGGAAAGGTTTAATTAGCTCAGAGTTACTGGAGGTTTCAATCCACACTCAGCTGGCTCCAAGGCAGAGCAGCACTTGGCAGAGAGCAGCTGTTCATGGCAGTGGGACAGCAACAAATGGTGATAGAAGCAACTGACCAACCAGGACAGCAGGGAGCAACAGAGAGAGTCTGTCACTCTTATATTACATTCAGGCTCTCTGCCTCAGCTTATCCCCCTTAGGCCACACCTATAATTCCCAGCAGAACTCAGATCCAAACTCCCATCAGTCCTAAAACACATAATCCAATGGATTGTGAGTCAGTCTCAAATTCTAGAAGTCCCTGCCCCATGACTGCATAAGGCTTTTGGGTGACAGCTAGGAAGCAAACCACAACAACCACAAAACAAGGACTTAAATTGAAAAATTTTCAAGGCTTTTAGAGCAATAAAACAACTGAGCCATAGACCAATACAACTATATGTCTCTATGCAAATATTTATCTATATTCATCTCTATACATATATAGATATATATTCTAAAATACAGAAAAATATTTCATTTCATTATCTGTGCAGTTTAGTAAGCAGATGAGAAAAGTTCCTGCAGTCAAAAAAGACTTCATTCACCTAGAAAATGACAAGTAATAGCTTGCATTTTTCAAAAAGAGAGGAAAAATATTTTATAACACAAAACTCAAAGTAAAAAAATACCATGGCAGGATCAGTGAAGGAAATCATCAACATTGTGTTTTACTATTGTTATGGTTTATGTCTAGTTGTCTCCCCAAATCCTCATGCAGTCATAGGGTGGGAACGTCTATAGATTGAGATTTGACTCATGAGTCACTGGGATTATGTGATTTAGTACTGATCTAGAGTTTGAGACTTGATCCATGATCCCTGGGATTATGTGTTTTAAGTACTTCTGGGATTATGGGTATAGCCTAAGGCTAAGGCAGAGAGTCTGGTGTAATTTACAGACAGAGACAGAGAGACAGACTAGAGCTGTTGCTCTGCTGTCCTGTTTGGTTGGCTGCCAGTGTCACGATTGTTGTTTCGCTGCCATGAACTGGATGCTCTCTGTCCTTTTCCCCTCAGTCTTGGGCCAGCCAAATATGGATTGAAACCTGCAGTAATTGTGAGCTAATAAACCTTTCCTTCCTTCATTTTGAGTGTCGGGTATTTGTCCCAGACACGAGTAAAAAGTAACTAAGACAACTACATAACTAACATAAATATTGCATTATTGCTACTGATATTCATTTATCAAGAAACGGTTCATAAAATGTTTCAGTACTCTGTGTGTATATGTGTGTGTGTGTGTGTGTGTACACACATTCTCTAAACATGTACTATCATCATATTCAATTGAATCACTGTTACCACTGACATAAACTGATTATCATGGCAGGACTTTATATTTTATATTCTAGCTGCAACACAAAGTTTCTAATTTTGTACATGTCACTTAATTTGGAAATAGCTTATTTTCTCATACATGCAATGTGGATTAAAGGTAACTCATCGCAGTTTAATTGGAATGACTCAAGGAGTTGATCCATTTAAGTTTCTTATTCAACTAATGTATCTAAATCAGTTGTTGCCCAACAAAAATCACTATAATTGAAAGTCTTTCTTAAATTATCATCCATATTAATTACTTCATCTAGTCATCACTATAGCTCTAAGAAATAAGAATAAATGAAATAATTTTGCATAATGGTCATACATAAGTAATAAACTAGTAATCTGAAAGATCTGTTATATTTGCCAAGTTACGGATGGTTCAAATGCATATTTTAATTTGAACCTAGCTTTATCTGACTCTAAAACTTATAAACTTGGTAAAAAATATTACTTCTGAATTAATATAAGTGATGCAATGAAAAATGATATATTAATATATCCACACACAAAGAAATACACTTTAAAACAAATGATTTTATATATACCATTATAAAATTAATAAAATAATAATATATAATATGTAATATATAGTATGTAACATACAGAGGAACTTTTCAACAGGGATTGTATGGTCATTCAGTTGTTTGGGTATGATTGATTTAAAAAGTCTTCCTTTTTAACTTGAATTTCTTTTAAAAATTTATCAAAAATAAATTGGCCAAAAATTTATGGTTAATCTGGACTTCTACTTTCTTATTTATTAATATATCTATAATACCTTCTTTGTAAGTATTGAATCATGTAATTGATTTCTGTCTGTTGTATTCTAAAAGCAAATCTGTCATCAATTATATAAATATATGTTTTTGTAATCCATTTTATTTTTTTTTTTCTTGTTTCAGAACTTTTGTTTATTTATTTTTATGGCTGGCTCAGCCTGCCCTGAGGGCAGGGCTGGCGCAGCATGTGGTGCCAGGGATGGAACCGCGTCCCTGCAGCTGCCTAAGCTTTCTAAACAAGCTCCTTAGACCACTGAGCCATCCTGCCAGGCCCCATGTAATCCATTTTAATACATAAACACACACAAATTTGAAATCTCATTCTATGATTACAAATATAGCATATTTTGATATATAGATTTTGTTTCCTGACAATTATTCATTCATGAACTTGCTTCTCTCCATGGTTCTAGTGCCACATGACATCTGGGCCAGAAGCAGATCAAATTAAATGATTATGGTCAATGTTGACCAGATGGCAAAATCTGATTCAGTTCTCATCCAGCTACTCTTGTGCAGAGAATTCAGTTTCTCAACTGAGGTGTCAAGACAGTGACAGAGAGATACTTTTAGAGAGATAAAGAGGTGGAGACAAAAATTTTCTAAAACAATTCATCAGGTGTGGGAGTAAAACAGGACATCCAAGCTCAGTCTAAATCTTGACCCTAGAAAATAATATTTGTAACAAAAGCTAAATAATTTTGAGTAATTTCAATTTTAAATTACTGATATTTTAATAGTAAAATCCTCAATTCATAGTAAAATAAAGTATACATTTATTGTATTTTTTGAAGGGAAAAACATCTTATGTGATAATTGTTGGTTTCATTCATTCATATAGTTGAATCAAAATTTCATGTTTTTATGTAATCTGCATTTACTTAGTACTGTATACTTAAAATTTACATAGGCCTCATTTAACACCAGATAAATTGAAAGTTTAATTGCGCTGTTGAAAAATTCATGGTTTAATGAAGAGCAGTGCTTAACTTGATCACAAAGTATCCTTTCTATCGTCTCAGAAATGCTTCCAAGTTTAATAGCACATTTTGAAGAACCCATTCAAATAAATAAGTATAAAACCAGTGAAACACACTTCTCATGTCAGTAAATTACATCGCACATTAAGGAAGGTGTGCTCACATGAGGGACTGGATCAACACTGTCCCCATAAGGCTCATGTGCTCAGTGTTACATTTGCAAGATCGCCAGATCCTGGGCGCTGTTAAAAGCTTCCGCCTCTCCTCTCCGGAGGCGGTGGGTTGCTGGGAATGCAAACTGGGGTGGGAGTTCCTGTCCCCATCCTCTTCCTTCTCAGCTCTCCTTCCACTTTTTGTTTTCTGGCTGTGATGAAATGAGTCACCTTTCTCCTCATGCTCTTCTACCAGATTTTATCCCAGTGGCCCGCTGATCGTGTGCTAGAAATCTCTGAAATCAGGAGCCAAAACAAGATATTTCTCCCTTAAATTTTATATGTCCTTTGCATGTTGTGTCTCAGCAGTGAAAACCAATAATGCATCCTAGAACTGCCTGTGCCAAAAGATACTTTGAAGAAGTTTGTAGAAGTTTACATTAAGTACAGTAGCTATGCAAGGAGCTAGCAATGGCATAGTATAAAAGTAAACATAGCTATGAGGGTGTGGAATTTGAGGTATCAGACACGATGGGAAGTATGCTAACACAAGGAGAGAAATTTTGAATGCTATTTGAGCTAAAATTTAAAATAAAATTAAGGATTATTTAGAAGAAAGAAAAGACACAAAATGCTCAAGCGAATCAAGCAGCGTGGGAGAATGTACTAAAGTGGGAAGTAGCACCTTAATTGTGCTTCTCAGCCATCACTACCCTTTAGTAGTTTAAAAACCACTGGGGAATCCATGAGCTCCTGCAAAGTAAACTTAGAACACCTGAACAGAATGACACAATGGCAACTGGAAAAGTCGGCAGTGGCTGAAAAATCGTCTGGAAATACGCTGCAAATGCTGCGGCGCCACATTTACTTGGCCGTCTGGCAATGCTTCTAAACTATGGTGCCAGAACAAGACAAAAGAATTGGCAGGCAGCATAAACTGCGGCACTCAAACTCATGTTTATACCTCCAACACACACTTGATATATTCAAGTGAGTGAACTGGTATTACGCCATCTCAGCATGCCCTGCTATCAGCCTGATCTGTTTATATCATTTTGTTCCTCATTGCACTATTTCCTGAATGCAAAATCTTACATGTTCAGATATACGTATGCAGGCTGGGGAGACAGCTCAGTGGGATAAGTGCTTGCCTGGCAAGTGCAAGGTCCTACGTTTGACCTCTGGTTCAAAAAAAAGAAGAAAATTGGAGGCCCAACCTGGACAACAGCAAGACCCTGCCTCAAAGTAAAATCCAAAGGGCTGAGGCTATAGTTCAGCACTCCTTGGGTGTAAGCCTCAGTATTTCCAGATATGTGTATGCTATGTAGCTAATGTCCAGTCTTGTTTGTCTTCTCTTCAATGAGACATTTCATACATTCAAGGTCAAAATCTATGGTTTTGTATTCATGTCCCACAAAATAATTTGATATTTTGATGTTTATAATATATCTTACTCCCCAAGTACTTAGTGAGGATAAGGATATCTAAAGATTTTTCCAATTTTTCTATTTATAGACAACATAAGATGGATTTGTGTCATAATGACTCTGACTCTTCACTTTTATGTATCCACAACCCAACATTGTGAACCCTCACACAGTTCTGTTAAGAAGTCTGCTATGGACTAGGAAGGCAGCTCGGCAGACTTAAATACTTGTCTGGACACTGCAAGGACCTGGGTTCAATCCCCAGTATCACAAGCCATGCCTCTGCACTGACCACTGAAACTGGGTGGGCATTACGGCTCAGGTCTGTTATCCTAGCTCTGGGAAAGCTTAGGCAGGAGGATCACTACAAGTCCGAGCTGTGTAGTGAGACTCTGTATCCAATAAATAATATTTTTTTTTAAAAGAAGTTAACTATGTTTCCTTACCTTAAACTATGGAGCAGCTGTGTACCTTAAGTTAACCAGAAAATTGCATGTAAAAGATGACCAATTGGTTAGGCAAGGACATCAGAGTTCATCATGTGGCCTGTGGCCTTCATATGACTGTGTGGGATAAAAATGGTGTACAATAAGATAGGAGGAGGAATTCGCAAATGAGATTGATATGTCCTTCTTTAGAAGCCAGAGACCTCAAATCAGCAACTCTAGCTATGGTCTCATTGAAGAATTGCTTCTCATGGCCATGTGGCTATTTGCCCTAACTCAGCTCATTTCCGGCTGCCTACCTACTCTATCAGTTCATCATCAATGCTATTTGGAATTCTGAAAAGGATAAGAATTATCTTAGCAGGGAGCTGGGGAGAGAGCTCAGTAGAATAACACTTGCCTGGCAAGTACAAGGGCCTGAGTTCAATCCTCACTTAAAAAAAAAAAAAAAAAAAAGAATTACCTTGATGATTTGTAATCATAAGTATACAAATACATGTGAGCTGTTTCCGAGGCCTGGGAGGCAAGATATTTCTTGTGTCCTTTATCTCATAAAGGACCTTGGGAAGCAATAGAAGTAGCTGCCCATCTTCAACAGAGAGGTCTACTAGAGGAACGGATTTATTCAGAATTGCCTAGGATAACCCTTACAGATAAAGCTAGTTTATTGCAATAGAGACAGTTTACAAATTGCTTTGATGGGAGTTGTTAAATTAAATTTTGCCTAATACTATCTCCACACCTTGAATCTATGTGTGATGAAGCACCATTTAACTTTACATGGAAACAAATTCAAAAGTTTAGGAATATGTAACAAATGGCTGAGACTGAGCCAAGGAAAGCGGCTGAGCTTCAGCCAATCGCAGGCTGCTAGCTAATCACCCCTAGCCATATAAGCAAGCACTGAGCTGTAACTGATTAGGCTGCTTCTACACAGCAGTTATCTGCTCTGTGTTTACGTATCCTTTGCTTTCATGGAAAGTGGAATCCGTGTCCCTATAGCTGAGTGTGATACCTGACCCATGAATCATTCTTTACATAATTAGACTCTGTTAAATGTGATTTGTGTCCCGTTTTTTTTAAAATGTTCATGAGATAACTATTAATGTCAAATTCACATTTATTAAAAATTACCTAAATGCTTGTAGTGATGCATATTTTTAACATAATTTAAATAGTATATGATATATCCATGCACCGAAATATGTAACCTCATTAATATAAACCATTTCTGTGTTCTTGTGCCAGCTAAAATTTACTTTGCATTAAGGTATGTGGTAAATTAATAATAACAAAATTAGTACACACACCTAATTCTTACTCCATGCCAGTAGTTTCTATAAGATATATATAGCTAAAATAGTAAAAAACTAGAGAGATCAAGGCAGAATATAACATGAAAGGATGTGTGCAAAGGAAAAAAGACCAACAATTGTAGCAGGGAAAAAAATATAGACATGGATTTTGATAAGATTATAGATAATGAGCTGGGCGTGGTGGCTCAGGCCTGTAATCCCAGCACTTGGGAGGCTGAGGCAGGAGGATCGATGCAAGTTCGAGACCAACCTGAGCTACAAAAGTGAGCTCAAGGCCAGCCTGAACTGTATAGTGAGACCCTGTCTCAAAAAGACAAAAAAAAAAAAAGAAAAAAAGATTATACATAATGTAGTGATCCAAAAAATGAATTTTCTTTGCACAGTTTCTTTTAAAACATAGACAAAAATCGTTACTGTTTGTTATTGTATATTTTAAACATGTTCCTGTTGAAGTAATGAAGTACATTACCTGGTGGAATACATCTGTAATCGCAGAGGTCGGGCGGCTGAAAACAGGAGAATCACTATGAGTCTGGTCTGTATAGTGAGACCCTATAGACCCTGGACTAAATACATAAAAAAAGAAAATATGTTATCATTAAGAAGTGCAATGCCTGTACTATGTTTTTTTTCCAAAATTAATGTAAAAAGCTTATACTAGACAGATCCAGCAAATCAAGAATAAATTATAAAGAATTTTACGTCTTTTATTTTCTAATAAATGAATGGGGGCACACGATGAAATTTCTGCTGTATGGAATTATTGAGAAGGAAAATTGTGAGGGGAATAAAAGGATCTATGTTTTCCAGGAGATGGAGAGTATGAAAGAGAAGGATCAGTGGGCACAAAAGAGATTTCTAGAGCTAGGAAAACCACCGCAGTGCACACGTCAGTAGGCATTTACCTAAACCCACTGATTATACAACATAGAGAGCGAAACCTATTGTGAATGGCAGAGTTTGAGTGAAAACGATGTGGGTAAGTACGAATCCACCAGACTTCCACATGTGTGGGGCAGGAAATATAGGAGACAGTGCAGCAAGACATCCTCAGTTGTGTTGTGGGCTAAAAAACATTAAAATCAAAAAATCAATCAAACAAACAAAATCTACTCAGGCTGGCAAAGTAGCTCAGCAGATTACAGTGCCTGCTTAGGCAGGCAGGGGCCAGGGTTCGATTCCCTGGCCTGCCTAGCCAGCCCTGCCCCCACTTGAGAGGATCTGAGAGGTGGCTGAGGCTGGGTGCTGTGGGGCACACCCGGAATCCCAGCTCTCGGAAGGCTGAAAAATAGTAGGATCACTACGAGTCCAGTCTGTGTAGTGAGGACCTGTGGACCATGGAGTAAATACAAATAAATAAGTAAATAAATACTATTCATTTGAAATAAAACTTACTTTGAAGTTATACAAGTAGTCATGAGGAAATGTGCTCTGCCAAATGTTCTACAAGAAATAAAATTAGGCAATATGGAAAAACATGTCCAAGAGGCTCTATTTAGAGGCACAGAGAAGCAACTAAGAGAAGACAGGATCTTGTAGGTGACTTATTTCTTGAGAAACTATAAAAGGAATAGTTCCAGGCATACCCTCATCTGCATTTCAGAACTACAGCTTTATGTGCTCAGTATGACATAGATCAAAGCTTATATATAAGAAAACCCTGACAATTACAACTAGAAGTGTGAAATATAAGATTACCACAGGATGCCTGAAATGATCAATATATATTCCAAATTTGTCATCACTCCACAGGTATAAATATTCAGATGCCAACTCAAGTTTGCCTCCATTCTTTTTTTTTTTTTTTTTTCTCTTTTTTTCAGAACCAGGGATAGAACTCATGACCTTGCACTTGCCAGGCAAGCACTTGTGCCCCTAAGCTATCTCTCCGGTCCCTGCCTCCATTCTAAAACTTAAAGCCTAATCATATTCTATCCCACTCCTAAGAACCTTGTTCTGTCAGCGTTCTAAGTTGGCTTTCGGTTGATTGTGCATTTGTAAAACTATGAACAGTTTTGCAAGCAGCAGGCTGAAGTATTGCTGCTTTGATTTGTCAGGACTGAGAAAACAGATGGCAGAGAAGCTGAAGATTTAAAGAAGAAACCTAGGAAATAAGACGATCACAGAGTAGATAAAGCTGAATTTTTTAGTATAAACTACACAAATCATCTGGATAGATACAGAAAACACCCTTGGGAGCCAAGTTGAGAAGAGCACCAATAGGAATCTGAATGAAAGGAGAAGCATCCTGTCCCAGGGGAAATAATTTTAGAATGTGTAGGCAAGTTAATAATTTACTACAGGGAAAATACGGCAACACGTTTTACAAGAACATGACATAATTTAAAGCAAGTGTGATATTTTCGCTAAAATGCCCAGGCATGAATCAAAACTTTCTATGCCAAAGGAAAAACAAAAAGAAGAAAGAAAATATACCCCATAGCAGGGGCAGTTTAATATATATTGATTTGGAGATGCTTCTGAGATGATGTTATTAGGTATCTAGTTAAAATTTCAAACCAGCTGCTACATATACATTAAAAAAATAAACAAAAATACATTAAAATAATGCAATGTATTAATGAATGAATAGAAGTGAATCAAAAAGTAAGCTAAAAAGAATCAGAAGACTAAAGCAGACAAGTATAATATGAATAATGAAGTTTTAATTCATGGGCACAAGATTGAAAAGAGCAAAAACAAATAATGCTTCAGAATATGACTTATGAGAATCACTTTTGGGAACTGTTAAGGAGCAGAAGAAAAAAATGGTTAAAACTGTTAAGACGAGCGAGGGACTCAGCATGGTCCCATGTTTAATTCCAGCAGTCAGGGGCCTGAGGCAAGACAAACTGAGCTCAAACCCAGTTTGGCTGTGTTGCAAGATCAAGGAGAGCCAAATGACCCTCTGCCTCACCCCACTTTACACTAAAAATTAAAATACAATTAGTAAGTATCCTGGACCAGCGAGATAGCTCAGTAGTCTAAAGCACCTGCTTAGGCAAGCTTAGGCAAGTTCAGGAACCAAAGTTTGATCACCATGTGTCCTGCCAAGCCTGCCCACAAGGTGAGGTGAGCCAACCAGAAAAGGAAGAAAGCAAGCAAACAAGCAAGGAAGAAAGAAAGAAAGAAAGAAAGAAAGAAAGAAAGAAAGGAGAGCAGGCCTGATGGTTCAGCAGACTAAAGCACCTGCTGAGGCAGAGCTTAGTGGCTGTGGCTCAATCCCCGGCCTGCTATGTGGACCCATCCCTAGGGTGGACTGAGATGGTGACTGACACTGAGCATGGTGGTGAGCCCCTGTAATCCCAGCACATGGGAGGCTGAACACAGGAGAAACATCATGAGTCTCATCTATGCAGTGAGACCCTGTAGATTCCACAGATCCTGTCCTAATTACAGAAAAAAAAGGAAGGGAGGGAAAGGGGAGGGGTAAGGAGGGAGAGAAGGAAGGAAGGAAGGAAGGAAGGAAGGAAGGAAGGAAAGACGGAATAAATTTTCCTCGTTTATTCACTTTTCTAGTGTCTAGTTGGACCAGGGAACACACATCCATTAAGTGACTAGGGGGAAAAAAAATCACTTTAGAGTGCTACAGAGTCACTTTCTATTGGAGAAAACAAAAGTACTTAGAAAATATCACATTTTGCTGATAATGAACAATCAATGCCAGAAAGCCCAGTAGACAGGTATAAGGAGTCGAAAGGGGCTGAAAAAGAGAGTAGAATAAGAAATGTGAAGAATGTCTGAGAATCCTCAAGACACTCTATTGATCTGTGGCAAACCCCAAACAGGAGAATTACAAACACAGCAGAAAGGCCATGTGGTTTTGGAGGAAAGCCATTTGCTCTCAGCAAGTAAATATTCTGCTTTTGAGAAATTGCTGCTGACTTGTCACTGTGTCCTGGTGGGGCTAAGAACTGACCACAGGACACCAAGTGACACCATTTGAGCAATGCAGTGCTGCTCTGTATTCTGTGCTAGTGAATTATCTAGGCAGAAGTGACCTTCTGAGATGCGCTCAGTTCCATGAGGAGACCACTCTACCAGTGACTTCTAAGGCTCTTACTGGGATGAGGAAATTTCTAATATCCACAAGGCTGTTTACTCTGTGGACACCAGCTAATCTTTCACCCACATACTCAAGCAATGACTTAATGAGATATAAGCATAAGTGACATGGAAAAAGAGAGGAACTGCATCAGTTGTCCCCCGCCATGCCACTACTCCTGCTAAGTACCCCGAGTTTCATCAGCAATGATGAAGCATACATTCTAAACTTGGTATCATAATGCAAGAAGGTAGCAACAGCTTGAAATAGGTGATTTCCATTATAAAAGGTACAGTCAGTCTCCTCCTGTGCTGTCCCAAGAGTCTTACAGAGGCACACTTAAATGTTCCAAAGATATGGAAGAAAATGAAGAATATTCTTGATTACCACAGAAATTTCATGGCCCAGTGTAGGAGAATGCCTCAAGCCCTACCGTATTCTACTGCACAACGTATGCTGTAAACCATAGTGCAAAGGGGTCTGAGGTAACATTTTTTTTTTTTTTTTGCCCAGAAAGAAGAATTAACAGAACAATGTAACCGTGGCAATGTTGATTTTATAATTCACTCTTTCTTCACAAAATAGATATTATACATATATATTTAGTTAATATAACTATATTAAATTTTTGACTAGCCCAAAAGTGTGTATGTTATATGGGATGCATTTTCCCCTCCATTGTGCAATACAAACTCATTAGATAGAACTAGAATGTACTAGCAGGCACAGTGAGCCAGGCGTTGTGGCGCACGCCTGTACTACCAGCACTTGGGAGGCTGAGGCAGGAGGATCAGTGCAAGTTCGAGAGCAGCCTGGGCTACAAAAGTGAGCTCAAGGCCAGCCTGAACCGCATAGTGAGACCCTGTCTCAAAAAAAAAAAAAAAAAAAAAAAAAAAAAAAAAAAAAAAAAAAAAAAAAAAAAAAAAAAAAAAAAAAAGACAAGAAAAAGAAAAAGAAACAGAAGAAGGCACAGCGGACATCAATTAGTAATGCAACTCACTTTGAATCTTCAGTAGCCGGAAGGCTTTGAAATATCACCTTTGAAGAACATTTAATGTAATTTTAGTTCTTTGGAATGGATGGAATGGAATGGAATTTTCTTGGAATGCAGTGGAATGTATAGAACTATCTTTTCATCTGAAGACAAATGCTAGTTTTGCAAATCAAAGTATTTGAAGATGAGCATGTGGATAACTGACTAGCTAAATTTTATTGGTTCTTAAACTGATTAATATCTCGGTCAGTTTCTTGCATTTGGTAAATTACTCATCAGTAAGTAATTGGTGAGCTAGAAACTTCTAATACAAATACTCCTATCCCACTCTTAACACAGTAATGGGCAATCATTTTGGAATTTGAATTTAAGGTGAGGACAGTGGAAATTTCCCTGGTTCACCACATCTGACAATAGATTCACTGTGACATGTCCTAGGAATAATTGTGATTAGAGTGATATGCTTTTTGAAAACAAGGTGAGGATATAGTCAAACTTATTAAATATTAAAATTAGGAATTTTTAAAACCTAACTATAGGGATCCACTGGTCTTACTGTGAACAGTTCTACTGGGGAGACACGGCAGCACGAATGAGAAAGATAGACAAGAAGACGAAAGCTGGGCTAGGTAGATAGTAATCTGTCTGATGGGCAAGACTCACGTGCCAGCACAATGAAACCTACATTTACTTATGGCTTGGACAAATTAGTAACACGTGACACAAGGTTGCCTAGTGACCAGCAGCCAATATTAACTAGTCAGGATGCTTATCTCACGACTGAGGTAGCTCGTTTGCTTTAGGCACAGAGGCCTAGTTCCGCCTACATACCTTTGACTGATTTCTAACTTCTGTGGCTCCTTACACTAACACAGTTGGATGGATTATGCTTATCAACAAAACATGTCAACTTGACCACTCTATGAGGAGTTTGGAAGCCACCATTCACATCCTTATAAGAAACAATGGAATATCGTGAGCACTGGTGATTCTCTGAGAAGTATAAGAAAAACTGCTGTCCCAGAAATGAGAGGGGAAGTTGAGAAAATACAGTGATAACTTATGTAAGCAGACATCAAGATAAAACTCTAGGGACTGTTATGGGGGAAGGAGACTCCCAACCTGAAAGATATCTGGTACAAGTTCTTATTCTCTAAAACCAAAGGATGAGTTTTAGAAACAATGGAAGTTAAGAACAGAATATATTCACTGGGGGAAAAAGGCCTCTCTCTGTGTGAGAGAGGGGCAGAAGGGGACCTGAATGGCTTTTCTAGATTTTTAGACAGCAAAAAAATGAGATGAGATCCATCTAAAGATGGCAAGCATGGGAACTCACATATGATGTGAGACAAAACTATGGTCAGCCAATAAAACTATAAGCACAATTGCTCAGGTAAAATTGATAAAATCAGGATAAAATTAAGAAGTGAGTCTACCTAGCATGGGCCATGGATACAGAACAGGGGCTTTTCCCGTAGTGGCTTGCATTAGTGACCCTTCCCGGCTCTTTCAAAGTGACTGATACCTATTTAGAATATCAACCCCTAAGGGCCAGCCAGATAGTTCTACAGACTAAAGCACTTGCTCAGGCAGAGTGCAGCAGCCAGGTTTGATCTCTGGCATGCCTTGCGGCCCCCTCCACCCCCAGGATATGCTGAGATGGCAACTGAGACAGTGTGGTGGCATGCATCTATAGCCCCAAGGCTTGGGAGGCTGAAAACAGGAGAATCACTATGAGTTCAGTCTACACAGTGAGACCCTTCGGACCCTGTAGACCCTGTCCTAAATACATTTTTTTTAATGAATATCAATCCCTGATGCCCACCTTAGGGAGGTATGTGGCTGCATTTGCTCAGTCTTCTGACAAGTGGTCTGGTTCACCGCAGGAGGGTCTGTTTCTCCCATGGTTGCAAGGCATCTTGGCTTCCATCTTATCTCCTTTGAGGGCCCAGCCCTGTCTGACTGCCTATATTTCTATCTAACTCAGCTGCCTACAACATTCCTTCCTTTGAAAAAAGTAACCTGAACTACTGTGAGGGAATGATGTGATCACTGCTCTGGCTTCTTCAGGCTGAAAGAGATCATATCTTAATGCCACTGATAGACATCAGGCATTTTTATCTTAATTAGGCATTATGGCTTTGAATTTGATGAGCACAAAGCACAAAGAAACAGTTAAATTTGTATGGGCCAAATAATAATATCAACAGAATAATTATGAATATGGTCCACAAAGATTTTTACCAATGCAAACCAGTAACAACTTTTCATAAACAGAATAAGGGTAAGGTTTAGGAACTTTTTTAAGTTTGACATGCTATTAATCTGTTATTTATTTATTTAATTCTTTATGTATTTAGTTCAGGGTCTATAGGGTCTCACTATCAGACTCATAGTGATCCTCCTATTTTCAGCCTCCCAAGCACTGGGATTATAGGTTCCTCTCACTATGCTCAGTCTCACTTGCCATCTCAGGGTGCCCTAAGGGATCAAACCTTTCATCTGTTATGTAATATCTTGAACAGTTATTGAGGTATTAGCAAAAGGATCAAGAATGCGCACATAACATTTAAGTTATTATAACTATGCAAAAGTACCTCCTGTGCTTCTGTTAGAATATCTAATGCCATTTGAGAACAACCTGTTTCATTAATTTTGCTTTTTATTTAGAAAGAAGGTCCAGGTGTGGTGTCACTTAAGACTCACTGTGTACAGGTAATTAAGACCTTGATACGTGTTATATAACCTTTTCTCTGTGCAAGATCTGATTCATCCCAGTATTAGGAATCTAAAAGTAATTTCATATATTTGTTACAGGCTTAACCTGTGTGATTACCTCGGGTCTGGTATCCTCTAGGCAAGAACAATTTTTCTGAGAATTTATAGCATGTATAATCAAAGTATGAGCATTTGAACTAACAAATCTTGAAACTTAAAGGAATAGCAGTTTTAATATAGTGACATGCACAACATCTTATTGAGGGACTCTCAAATTCTGTTGCAATACCCTCTAGATTTAGTTATAATAATCTCTATATTTTTGAGGATTTATGAAAGCCAGATTAACACCTTATTTTTATTGTCAATGATTTTAAGTAATGTAAGTATAGTTTGACAGACTTTTTCATACCCTGACAGGATTCTGCCTGCCCTTGGCACATATTTTGACCAATGAAATGCTCTTCAAGACATGTTTATCAACAAGCTGGGCGTGGTGGCACACACCTGTAATCCCAGCACTTGGGAAGCTGAGGCAGGAGGAACAATGTGAGTTTGAGACCAGCCTGGGCTGCAAAAGTGAGCTCAAGGCCAGTCTGAACTGCATAGTGAGACCCTGTCTCAGAAAGACAAAAAAAAAAAAAGACATGTATATCAACAAATATATTTCATTTGTAAAAATAAATCTTAGCATCATTTTGATTAGTTGTCCAATTATACATATATATTAGTTGTCCAATTATACATATATATGTATATATATATATACATATATATATATATATATATATATATTTAAATTTAGACAGGATAAATTTAGACAGGATAAATATATATATATATATATATATATATATATATGTCTATATATAGAGAGACATATATATATATATATATATATATATATATTTAAATTTAGACAGGATAAAATCTCTCTAGCATGAGAGCTTTTAGGCATAACAAGAAGGAATGAGTGAAGGGAAAATTATCCCACTTACAGCTTAAGCAAAGTATTTTTCTAATGACTGTTTCTGTTAAGGAATTAAGACCAGAAGGAAGGCCAGAGCTAGAGAACAAAGACACCTGTACCAGGGTCCAGCTGCAGCCCGCTTTTTTCCTCCATACAGGATCACTCAGGCCTCCTTCCTGGAGATGACAGCTAGAGATAACAGTCCTGGCAGAGGCAGGAGGCACCCCTGACAGCCTTCCGTCTTACTGCGCAGCTGAGTCTGCACTCCGGAGCCTCTGTCTCAGCATGCAATCGGGCTTACAGCTGCTACCTGGCCGGTCAGGCCATGGCTTGGAAGACCCTCTCAAGGTAGTTCTTCTTAAGATAATCTGGCTTTTGACAGTGGCAGCAGATGAACCTAGTCTTTGAGCTTTTCTTGGAGTTCAGGGAATCAGATTTTGAGTCTGTTTTGAGGGCACAACAAATTCAGTCTCTTCATTTTCTCTCCCTGGTTTTCTACCAGTCTCAATTGTAGAAAACTAGGAAGATACTTTTTACTGTAGCATCAAATGAGCTATATGGAGCAAAATCTATCTTTTGTAGCTCTTTTCTAATCTGGATCCGTCCAAGTAATGGACTTATCTGTAAGAATTATCTGTCCTATTGAATTAGAATCTAGGAAAGCATGTTTTACCAGTGCCTCTATTAAACACTTTAAGAATGCAGAGGGATTTTCATCTTTGTCCTGATAAATAGCTGAAAATTTAAAATAACTAGATAGATCAATTTTAATTCTTAGAACTTCAAGAATACACACCTGAAAATGTCTCCTGTTCCTATCTCATAGAAAATAGGGCAGCAGGGATGGTGGGTGGAGATTGCTTTTTAGGCTACAGAGGAGATCGCTTCTAGAGATAGAGGGAACAAATGACTGGAGACATTTTGCCCTGTGCACTAGGGCACAGAAATTTTCAGACACTTGTGTTTTCCTTCTAATCACCTAGGCAAACTTTTTAAGCAGCTAGACAAGGCGGTTTTAATTGAAGTCCTTAAAGCTTGCAGGCTACGCTTACATTTATCTTCCGGCAATCACAGCCAATGAAAACACGTTAGTTAAAGTTGGCTAAAGTTTATTTCTTACTCTTAGTTAACACAAGTAATATGCAAACGTAAATCATTCCTTTGATAGCTGCTGTGGAATGCAAATTGTGATCTGTCTCAGCTTTATTGCTAAGGTGGGTAGTTAAGTCCTTAAGTTGTTTCAAGGAAAAGCTTAGGGAGAATTCCTAGTTTACTAGCCAAGAGAGCTAAGAGATCATTGATATAGAATAGGACCTTTGCATTAGTGACTGTTTTTTTGTTTTTTTGTTTTTTTTTTTTTTTTTAAAGGTTAGAGAGACCCACTCATAATATCAATCGTTGATGTGCATCTTTAGGAAGGATATGCACTTGTTGGATCTTTTGTCTTGAGATCTGGCCTACTGTAGGAGTGTCTGTCTGTTCCACAGTTGCAAGGTATCTTTGTCTTCTGTACTGGCTCCTTCAGATTTTTAGCCTTGTCTGACTTCCTATATTTCTACTTTACTCAGCTTCCTACAATAAAGACCAGTACTGGTGTATGTAAAACAATACTGTAATGGATACTTCGCTGAAGGATTAAAATAGAGAAATTTGAAAATAGAACTCTAGGTGTTTTAGACAGTTCCTTTATGTTTACAAGTTTTGCTTACAGGAAATAAACCAAGTTCTCACAATGAAAACCAAAGAAAATTCCCTCCTATCAGGTAGAGAGATAAATCAACCATTTCCAAATTATGTTCAGAGTTTTCTGTTCCCCTTTATTTTTAAATTTTCTTTCTTTCTTTCTTTCTTTCTTTCTTTCTTTCTTTCTTTCTTTCTTTCTTTCTTTCTTTCTTTCTTTCTTTATTGTCTTTTTGAGACAGGGTCCTGCTATGCAGTTCAGGCTGGCTTTGAGCTCACTTTTGTAGCCCAGGCTGGTCTCAAACTTGCACCGATCCTCCTGCCTCAGCCTCTGGAGTGCTGGGATTACAGGTATGAGCCACCACACCTGGCTTCTGTTCCCCTTTATAAGCATCTTAAGAAAAATATATTTAGTAGAGTCTAATCTATAATGGTGATTTGCTTTAGCCTGACCAATATTGAAAAGGAAAATATTCAACTGCAGTCTACTCTATCTTGCCTTTGTCTTATAATGTAGAAAAAAATGAGCAACAAAATTATCAGCCACACTCAGAAATATCATATTCAAATTTCACAAAAATAAAAAAAGGAGAAATGCTATAGTGAAAGAAGACTGAGAAGGTACAAATAAAGACTGTACAACACATAAGTAAAAGCAACAACCATAGTAGATAACTCTCTGGAAATCACCCAAACAAGAAGACAAAGCACTTAAATCGCCAATTCAGAGTAGATCTGATCAAAGCATATGGTGAGTGCTTCTGCTGAGTCCCTACCATTCAACAGAAATGTAAGTAGCTTCAATAAATGATGTGTAACAGCCTTTTAAAGAAATGTTAAGGGCCAGTAGAATAGCCCAGTGGATTAAAGCGCCTGCAAGCAGGCACAGGGGCCTGGGGTTCAATCCCAGACCTGCCATGCTAGCCCTGCCGCCAAGGCACACTGAGATGGCAATTGAGACTGGACATGGTGGCTGGTACCTGTAATCCCAGCTCTTGGAAAGCTGTAAACAGGAAGATCACTAACTATGAGTCTGATCCAGTAGTGAGAGACTGAACACCCTGAAAACCTTTCTCTAAAATAAATAAATAAATAAATAAATAAATAAATAAATAAATAAATAAATGTTGATACAGGATAAAAATGATCTGGGTGGATGACCTTCAAATGATATAGGGGAAAAATGAAACTCTTGACCTGGCAGGTACCTGGGATAAGTTTGTGTTCTCTAAACCTGAAGAATAAATTTTAGTGACAAACTGAGGTTATGAGCAGTATAAATTTATTTGGGGGAAGAAGGCTCCTGTCTGAGAAGGGGTCCTGAGTGAGCAGGTGTTCTCCAGGAAGCTGTGAAGCTGTCTCTTCCAGGGACTTTTGTAGTGTAAAACTATGTGTGAGGTGGGTCTAAGGCTGTGGAGAACATGTAAACTTGTTTAGGTGGATATGAGGTGGATCAAAGCTATGGTTAACTAAAGAGATTACAAGCAAGTACCATTGCTTAGGTAAAATTGATTAAATATGGTACCAAATGGGGAAGCTAGTCCTGTAGCAAGGGAGGAAGAATCCAGGTCTCTTCCTATTGGGGGTTGGGTTAGTAACTCATTTGGGCTCTTTCAAGGTGATTGACACCTATTTAGAATATCAATCCCTGCTGCCCATCCCTAGGGAAGTATGTAGCTGTATTTGTTTCCTCAGTCTTAAGGTCTGGCCCACTGAGAGTGTCTGTCTCTTCCAAAGTCGCAAAGTCACCTTGTCTTCCATATTATCTCCTTGAGGGCCTGGCTCTGCATAACTGCCTGTAATATTTCTATCTAACTTAGCTAACTACAACTATAAGATAATGTTGAATCCTGGTCATATTTCTTTCACATTGATAAATGGGTAATTTTCACTGAGATTTCTTAACCTTGGTCTCAGGTTTCTATGGCAGAGACCCTGATAGGTTTTTCCACAGTGCAGCAAAGAGATAGGAAAGATAAAAGAAGCCTTTATTAACACCAAAGACACTGAGAGGATTAAGGGTAGATCCTCTGGCCTGGGACAAAGAAAGCTGAGGCTTTTATGGACTTTTGTGTAAGGGCTGACCCACTCCACCTAAACAGCTCAGTGGATTAAAGCAACTGCAAGCAGGCACAGGGGTTGGATGTTTGATTCCCAGGCCTGCCATGCTGGCCCCACCCCCAGGACATGCTGAGATGGCAATTGAGACTAGGCATAGTGGCACATGCCTGTAATCTCAGCTCTTGTGAGGCTGTTAAAAAGGTGGAACATTAAGAGTCTTATCTAGTAGTGAGACCCTGAACACCTTGTAGACCCTTCCCTAAAATACAAAGAATAAAATTAAATTAAAAAATAATAACCTTTATAGAAAGATACTGTAAGAGCCGGGCGTGGTAGCTCACGCCTGTAATACCAGCACTCGGGAGGCTGAGGTAAGAGGATTGGTGAGAGTTCGAGACCAGCCTGGGCTACAAAAGTGAGCTCAAGGCCAGCCTCAACAGCATAGCAAGACCCTGTCTCAAAAAGACAAAAAAAAAAAAAAAAAAAAAAAAAAAAAAAAAAAAAAAAAAAAAAAAAGAAAGATACTGTATATGCTGCTTGGTATAGCCTTGTTATTAAAATTTATCTGTAGCCAAATATACAATACACTGAGGAATTAAATAATAAAATGATTTTAGTTATGTTTAAATTGCAGCTATCTATGAAGACTTAATCATACATACCTATGTTATTTTTTATATCCAGTCTAGAAGTAATGAAAAATAAGTGATTAAAATAGTAACGTAATATAAACAGTTAAAAAACGACTTCTTAGTTGGATGATTTTCATGAGTCATTAGAACAGTCCCAAATTCTTAGTCGCACGATTTTCCAATTGGGTAACACTGCTGCTATCTCCAATAAAGTTATGACATCCCTGTGCAATATACCTGATATTTGGCAGGAAATGAGTTTAATTAAATTTACAACAACCATTATATTTTGTTTCATGCTTCATGTAGTTTTTGAAAACTACATCATTGGACTGTTTTGTCACATTAACCCCTACATGAATTTAAACTGCACTAAGGAAATAGCTTTAGTTAGGAGGCTTAAAGTTTTATAAATAAGTACAATTAATAAAATACACCATAGATCACATCATTGTAACTCTAAGTTTTATTCATTTTATATAAAATTCCAACATTATTAGTCTATACTAACAAAAGAGTTAAAAATTCAAGAATGATAATATTAAGCATCACCTTTCCTAGATGACATTTATAAAATTTGGGCTGTTGTTATTGTTTTTGAATTTAAGAGTTCTTTGCATTTTTTGGAGGAAGGTTCCTTTAGAACAATGAGAACTGTTTTCAACTGATATTAATCCTCAGTATATGTCTACAGGGTAGCAAGTAGTTTCTTATTGACATCTGGTTGTATGACAAAGGAAAGCCAGTCATTGTCAAAGCTGTCAAATCATTTCACTCAGTTTACTTGTGCCAAAAGGAAAGATGTTTTGAAAGCAAGTGAAACCTAGATAAATGCGAGGTTACTTGTACAGCATGCAGTAAGTGCTGTTGAATTCTCTGATGATTATTAACATAAAATCATTTGTCATGGATGCAGCCTACACAGGTACAGGGCATTGAGACACTTGAGCATTTATTTGTGTTTTAAAATTAACATGTTGTCAAAAGCACAGCTAACAGACAGCGTCACTCCCAGGGCTTGTGGCACAGGTTTCTCCCCCGGCTCCATATATTCTAAGTCTGTCTTCTGAACCATGACTTTCTCATTATCACTGTCAGATTAATAATTAAGAAATTTCTTTGCCATGCTGAGATGAACTATTAAAAGGTTTCTTGAAATAAGTATATAATCACATTTCTTTTAAGAAATGACAGCACTTAGCTTGTCTTTATAAAAAATTAATCTTTTTGTCAAGATTTAGCTACACTTAGCTTTTTTTTTTTTTTTTTTTTTTCCTATTATCACAATTCCTTTGGACTCAGAAAGACTCCTTTCAACATAGAACAAGAAACTGTCTAACTCTATAGCAGTATACTTTATACATCCAGGACTATTATTGTCCAAATTTCTGCAATTTGAATGTTATCTGCATAAGATATTGAGTCCATTTGATTTTTGTTATTACTGACAATACTGAGTATTCACCAAAAACAACTAAAATTTTCTGTGGACATGAGGAAATATGCATGATTATTGTACAACAGCTTTACATTTGAGGGAACATTGGAAACTTTACTTACATGAGTATCATAACGTTTGATAATAAAATAATTTCAATATAGAAAAATTAAACTGTGAAAAACAAAAGAACTTCTCAAGACTGTGATAAAGTTAAAACATTCAAATTTCTAAAAGCAAGCAAATCAAAATCTATGTGCTGTGAAATATCTTGCAATTCACCATAGCTTGAAGGCTTACCATCTCCTTACTGTTTTTTTACATCAGGTGTCAGGTACCACGTTTGCATTGTCCTGGGTTGCTATTACAGTCTCTGGATTCTTTTCATATGAACACTCAAATTTTCCTTTAATTTGATTTGTGTAATATTTCTTCTAATTTGATTATACCAGCATATGATTTAATATCTAGTTTTCATTTTTCTGATACCTATGTTACACAATTTGTGTTCTTTGACATACAAGTTCTTTGTTTGCTTATCATATCATCAGAGCCTACTTTAGTGTCTGAATTGATGTACTCAAATTCTAATCACATAGAATTCAATCTTTTTAATGTTTCATTGACTAATATATCTTTGATTTTTTTCCTCTGTCCTTTGCTATACCTTTCTAAATACTCATTTCATTTATATTATTCCATTATGCACAAATGTTAGTATAATGCTTTTGGGTTCTGAGAATCCTGATAAATTGTGTGCTTATTTAAGAAAGAAATACACCAATTATGTGAACAAAAACACTGATAAGAGATAGTAGCTACTTTTTACCTCTGTAAACTGGGACAGATACACAATGCTGTCCTTGAACTATCCATTTTCAGTGGTATCAATAAATCATCAGAAAGATAGACTAGGTGGAAGTACTTAACTATGAAGAGCTAATCAAATGATTTTTCCAAGTTATAGCAAAGTCTAAATCCTAATTAAGATCTTTCTTGATGCACAGAAAGACATAATGTTTCTAGGCACAAGAAGATAGGGTGCCCGAAGAGAAAGTATTTGCATAGCCTAAATTAAAAAGTAATCTTACATTTGAATTGTAAAGTCTAACAGGAAAAAGGAAAAGTCTTTTTAAATCTAGCTTTTAAATATGCTAGATTTCATCTAGGTTACATACTCAGAACCCACTAACAGTATAGAATGCTGGGTCATTTTGAAGAAGTATCCTACAATGGTGCCCCAAACATCTGCAGTAATTGTTCCTGAATAGTTTCCAAACACAGGTGTTATTGGCCAGAAATAAATATAAATTCATAGGGAGGGAGATATAGCCAAATATTAATGGCAACATGAGAAATTGCTCTGTCCCTGGTACGGGACCCTTGATATCTCATCACTTTCTTTCTTGAATTTAGAGCTACGACACTGAAGGGATAAAGTGGCCATGGCTTAATCCCAACTCGCAAGGGGCCTGAAGGATCCATAAACCCACTCAGTGTTCACTTAGTGGTTATTCCATTTACTCCTGAACGCGTAAATTGGGTGGAGTATCCATTAGTGGTAGAAACCTGATACAGTAGCTGACCTCGCAGGAACAGCCATTTCTTCTCTCCTGTTCATCCATTCCTTACATGACTGGATTGAGTGGCTTTCTTGAAAGAAATTTGGGAGTGAGAGTGCTGAGAAAACATAAAATCATTACAGACATGAGGTTTGTTTTAAAGAATTTTCTACCAGGGTCAAATCCCCTCAGGATTAAGTTTGGGACCATAGACAGTACTTTGTAGAACTGTTGTTAGTGTCAGCCTTCCTGGAAGATACAAAAAAAAAAAAAAAAA
>PVJA010016800.1:0-42646 GCA_004027025.1 Myocastor coypus
TCTTCTTCTTCTTCTTCTTCTTCTTCTTCTTCTTCTTCTTCTTCTTCTTCTTCTTCTTCTTCTTTTTTGAGACAGTATCTCATAAAGTATCTCAAGCTAATTTTAAACTCACTAGGTAGCTCAGGCTGGCTCAAACTATAAGTAATTCTCCTGCCTTATAGGACTAGCCACCATGTCCTGGCAGGAGTATATGTTAAATTCATTCTGTAAGTGGTTCTAGGGTTCATGGACCCCCAAATGAGAACCACCACTCCTCCCATTTCACAGATGGGGAAATCAAGGCCTGCAGAGGAACAGAGCAATGGCTCAGTCACACAAAGTCAAAAGCCCAGGGAGAAGCAGGCAGTTTTCCGCCACATTCCTCCTGCCCCCCAACAGCCTCCTGGGGCAAACATTCCAAGGACCATGTAACAGGCAAGGAAATGTCAGCCGTGCCTGTGCTGAGGTTGGAGGGCTTGCTGTCACTTCAGACTCAGCCAGACACAGCCCTCAGCATGTAGGCAGCCAAGCTCCATGAGCCTGGTTTTCCAGATGGGATTGGAGATGGGATTACAAAACCAAGCATTTATTTGTATTCCCCCAAGAAAATAAATCAGCAGTTTTGCTCCAAGCAAAGTGGTCAGAGGAAGCAGTGTTCTTAGCCAGCAGGAGGCTGGGACTCTTTCCAGCCCCCGAAGCCCCTCCAGGGCTGCTGAACATGCCGATGGCGTCTGTCCTCTGTACAGCGGCGGGCAGACTCAGGAGGGAGAGGGTGACTGACTTTCTTTGGACAAAAGGAATTTCCCCTTCAGTTTCTCTTATTGCTCCCTTGCCTCTGAGTTCTAAAAATGAATGTCGGTGGAATATATGATTGTTTCTAGGTTCTGCTGGTATCCATGGGGGTGCTGCAGAGCACTCCCTGGTGGCTAATGGCCACTGAGAAAGTAGTGTCAACTGAGAAACCCTGATCTGGAGGCCTGGTGTGGCACTGATGCTAGGAATCTGGGTGTGAAGCCAGATTTTACCTTCATGTGCTGTGTGAGCTTGGGAGAGGATACCCTTTCTGAGCCTTGGGCTCCCTGAAGTACAAGGAAAAAGGAGAGGCCTGTCCTTAGGGCTTGCACAGTTTGGAGACTCTATGGAGTCCAGGAAAATAATGGCCTCATACTTCAGATGTGGCTGTCAGAGGACAGGGGACTACCCAGACCCCCTCATACCCCAAGATGTAGACAATCAGCTCTCTTGAACCCTTCCCCCAAAGTGCAATATCTGAAACTCCTGCTCCAACAGGAGCGGGAAAAACCATTATCCACAGATGACCTCACTTTGCAAAAATGCAGGCAGTGGTTGCCAAGCAAAACTCCAGGGAAGGGGAGGGAAGGAAGGGTCCCAGCGTGCCAGCCACCAGCTGTGAAGCATCTAGCACCTCCGTGCACTTCAGGTCTATCCTGTAACAAAACTGCTCTGGACAGTGGTCCTCCCAACTCTGAGAGGATACACCTGGATGTGTGACTGGGAGCTCTGCCCACTAGGACAGTCCAGCATCTTCCCACTAGGACAGCTCTGCGTCAGTCCTCAGGTGGAATTGCAGAGGACATCCAGGCTGCAGGCATGCCAGGGGAGGCCCAAGGTGGGGCCAGCCTGAAAGTGCACAGGGAAAGCCATTTGCCCTAGTGCTCCTCCTCTGGAGATGGCCCTGTGGTCACCTACACCCAACTGGGAGAGCATCTTGACCCTACTGAGTGCTGGCCAGTTGGCACAAAGCACTCTCATGCACAGAGGAGAACGGTCCCCATTACCCATTTTGCCACCTGCAGCCTCTGTGGTGAAGGAGGACGTAAAGACAGGCTCCAGGGAGCAGAGGGGCCCAGGCCAGCTTGGAAGGAAATTGGAAGGTAACCAGGAGCCCTGAGCTCCCATTTCTCCTCTGTATAAAGACGATGTGGTCTGGAGCCTGTGGGGCTCTCTCAGATCTAGGAGCTAGTAGCTCTAGGAGCAGATAAAAATGGCATTTAAGGCCTCACAAAGCAGCAGCACTTGAAAGCAGCGTCTTAGCAGGGTGACAGTTCCCTTCCCTGCCTTCCTCCCCACTGGGGACAGAGTTACCATTCTGCTGTTTTGTCCTAAATTGAAGAAGGCTCCCGATCACCCCTGGCTAGAAGAGGCAGTGTTGCCTAATGATTGGGTGCAGGGGACTCTGCCAGGCAGCTCCTGTCCCAAAGCTTCTGCTACTGTAGGTCCCTCTCTTGTTCCTTCAGGCCTGAAAGGGTGGCAGCCTCCTGCTCTTGCTGGTTTCTGGTGAGCCATCACCCCCTATAGGAATGTTTGACCCTGCGGACACACCTCAGCATAATACTCCTCATGACTTCTCCAGAGGTGATCCGCAGGTGGCCAGCAAGATATGAACAGACGCTGACCATCACAGGCCATCACAGCATGCAAATCAGAACCATAATGGGAGAGCTCTTGACATCTGTCTGGAAGATGGCTACCAAAACTCCAGAATAACAAGTGTTGGGGAGAGCATGGAGAATTTAGAAGCTTATGTGCCAGACTGACATTTTACAAGGTGCAGCCACTGTGGAAAACAGCAGGGTGAAGGCTGGCAAGATAGCTCAGTGGACTAAGTACCTGCTTAGGCAAGCACAGGGCCCTGGGTTCAATCTCCAGCACCACATGCCACACAGGCCTTACCCCCAGGCACCCTGAGCTGGCGAACAAGTCTGGGCATGATAACAAACACCTGCAATCTCAGCACTAGGGAGGCTGAAAACAGGGGGATCACTATGAGTCCAGGCTACATAGTGAGTGCTTGTACCAAATATGAGAGAGAGAAAGAGAGAGAGAGAGAGGAGAAAATGGCAGGGTGGTTCCTCAAAAAACCAAAAATAGAAACAACGTGATCCACTCCTGGGTATATCCCCAAAAGATATACCCCTTGAAGTGATACACACACACACATACACACACACACACACACACACACACACACACCCTGGTAACCATAGCAGCCCAGTTTATTTATTTATTGTCCTTTTGTTTTTCTTTGGTACTGGAAATCGAACTCAGGACCTCGAGCTTGCTAGGCAGGCATTGGCCACTCAGCTATATCCTGGTCTTTTTTTTTTTTTTTTTTGGTCTTCTTGAGACAGGGTCTCGGTATACAGTTCAGGCTAGCCTTACACTTACTTTGTAACCCAGAAGCCACTCATGGAAAATTAATAAATAATTTATTATTCATTCCCCAAAAGGGAAGAAGATCATGTCATATCCTACAAGGAGGAACAGGGAGGACAAGTCTGTCACAAAAAACTATATGGTGTGATTCCCCTTGTGAAGTACTTAGAATGATCAAAGGCGGGAAGTAGGCTGG
The DNA here is from genome assembly GCA_004027025.1 of Myocastor coypus. Taxonomy (NCBI): domain Eukaryota; kingdom Metazoa; phylum Chordata; class Mammalia; order Rodentia; family Myocastoridae; genus Myocastor; species Myocastor coypus. The sequence goes on from PVJA010016800.1 coordinate 3,353, forward strand.
CGATTGTCAGGGGCTGAAAGGAGGGGGAGAGAAACCGTTCATAGATTTCACCTCTGGCAGAAGGAGAGCCCTCTGGGCACTGGCTGTACAGCTGTGTGACTAGGGAGCTGTAGACTTTAAATGGCTCAGGTAGTTTTTAAAACTTTATCAAATTGTGTATTTTAGGTATGTATAATTTCCTGCCCGTCAACTATACCTCAAAAAGCTGTTTGTTTGAGTTTGTTTTTTCAGGTCCTATGTTAAAATTTCTGTAGAAAACCAGTGGTTCCCAAACATGTGCTCATCGTAGAATCTTCTGGGAATCTTTAAAAAATTTCCAGGCCCAAGCCACATCCAGCAAAACTAAACCACAACAACCCCTCATGCGGCATGACGCAGGCACAGGGAGTTTTTGACACCCTTCAGGTGACTTCAGTATGCATGCACGTTTGACACCCAGGGAATGAAGCTCTCCAACTCAGCCAGGTGTTTCATGTCAGGGGGCTGCGGAGCCAGCTGCTTCCCAGGCCTATGGTAAGCAGTGAGAGGAAGCGTGAACGTAGAACACTTAGCACAGGTCTTAGAGTACTCAAGGAATATGCTAGGGATCGGAGGGGCAGGCAGGAGGGTGGAAGACGCCTCCAGGGGCTGCTGCCACGGCAGCTGGTGTTGGCAGAGGATCCAGAAAACACTGGGTGGCACCAGGGTGAAGTGGAAGGGAAGCAATGCACCCCTCAACGAACACACACAATCTGTGAGGCTGAGGTTGGAGCACAGGTCCAGCCTGCATGTCCTCTGTTAGGTAGTCCATCCTGTCCCCAGATACTTCCTGGGCACCCACTGCATGCCACCCCAGATGAGCACGACACCCCAGTGGAGCTGCCAGGGTGGGCAGGCAGGTCTCCTGTCCTTGGCTCTGCTTACACCAACTACAGGTCTTTGGGGGAGTCCATCTCCTCTTGGACTTGTTCTGCAAAAGAGATGATACATTCTAGGGGGCTGCTGCTGGAGGAGTACGAGGAGGAGGAGAAAAGGGAGAGGGAGAATGTGTTTGTCCCCCAGGGGCTCCTCATGAAAATCCTTCCCCTCCACTGGGCCCCAGCTCAGGCCTCTCCCTGCAGCAGGCAATGTGGGAGGCTGTACTCTGGGAACAGAAGAAAACCCTAGTGGCTCTAAGAATGATTGCCCTACACCAGGGACTCTTCCTGCACAACTTGGAATCCCCACCCTGCTGGCCTCAGACATGTGGTGACCACAGGTGATCCCTTCCTCCCTCTGAGTGCAGCTGTTCCGTCTGTCCAGCAGGGAAATCAAGGCCCTAGAGTTCCTCTTCAGGTGGAAAGTAAAGGCCTAAGAAGCGCTCAGGGGTCCCAGCAGGTCAGGACTCCATCCAGGTCTGACTCCAAGCACCCAGCTCCTGTCTACACTCTGTTCCACAGGCTGTGGCATGGGGTGAGCCCCGCCATCAAAGCCTCATTGAAAATCGGGCATGGTGGTGCATGCCTGTAATCCCAGCACTTGGGAGGCTGAGGCAGGAAGATTGGTGCAAGTTCAAGACCAACCTGGGCTACAAAAGTGAGCTCCAGAACAACCTGAGCTGCATAGCAACCTGTCTCAAAAAAAAAAAAGCCCCATTGAAGTTGGGGCTTCCTCTTTAAGGGACTCTCCTGAGCTTTCATTGGACAAACTGCCTCCCCAAATGCCCTCCAGGCAGTCCAGCTTTAGCCAGACACCCCTCAGCTCCAGTGCTTTCCAGGGGCTCCATCATGCAGTCTGGACCCCAGTATCCCACAACCTGCAGCTTCTACTCTGTCAGTCTCCCTCTCTAGGCCCTTGTGGGTCTGGCCATCTCCCCAGAACCCTCCCTGTGTCCTTTCTTGACAACCACCCAGATGTCTCCTGCTCTAGAAGTCTTTCTGCCCCCACATCAGACATGGCCTCTCCCACTTTTCAGCCACCAGGCCACTCTGTCAGGCTGTCTCCAGGCACATTAAACACACACCTGGTGCAGCCATGAGACGAGGAGGTTCCTACGAACAGAGTTCAAGTCTCTCTGGCCACTGGTCACCCAGGCCCCAGGAATTACAGGGAGGAAGAGCTGTGTGGCCTCTGTGCCCAGCGCTCACACCAGACTCAGTGTGCAGGGCTGTTGGGTGCCCCCTGGGAGCAATTCCAGGCCAGGGGTGCCTGCACCCTGGGCCATTGCCTGGACGGGGTGTGATGTGCCTCCAGCGGCTGTTTTTGTTTTCCTTCTCCCTAGGCGAAGACTTGCGGAGGCGTTCTAAGCCACAGCTGGTTTTTATTGCAACAAGGCTCAAAAAAGCCTTGAGCATATTTTTAGAGTGAATGGGGGGAAGAAGCATATTTTCCTCCCTGACCCAAGATGAGGGCTTGCTCCAATTTTCCATCTGCTCTCCCTTCTGGGTGGAGCTGCTGGGGAGGTTTCTTCGCAGGAGGATCATCTGGGACAGCAGTGTATGAGCTCATAGGCCGGGCAGGCCGGGGCGCCCTGATGCCATGCCCGCCCCTCCCCTCAAACATAGTTGTACACACATGTGAAGTGGAGCAAGAGGAGCCACATGCTGGGCTGAAGAGCACGCAGGGCAAGCGGGCCTTGGAACCATAGGCAGTTCAAGCCCAAAATTCCCCCCAGAAAAGAGTAACCAAACAGCAGTGGCCCAAACTGGGGGCCTCCACCCTCATAGCCCAAAGCTCCCAGCTATGCAGAATTCACACGAGGCACCTAAATCTATTAGACCCCAGCCTGGCTAGGGCTGGAATACAGGATATGTTGCATGTACTTTTGCCAATAATAAGGCTTTACACGGAGTTACATCCCCCGTTCTTTTAGAAATTCTGAGACAGCATTTCTCTACATTCTAAGTTGCCTAGACTAAGCACAATCTTACAGTTCTCCTGCCTCAGCCTCCCAGAGCGCTGGGCTTGCAGGCTCTGACTGCATTGTTGAGTGACCGGTTTTCACTTGTTTGAAGATACTGTTGGCATAAATGAAATACCAAATCACTGGGTGCCTCCCTGAACTCATAGAGCTTACTGTGAACTGCATTTTCTCAATCACAAAATGCTGCCTGCAGCGGTGTGCTGCTGGACTGTGGATGGTTTGTGTGCGCTCTGGGCGTGTGTGTGGAGCAGGGCCATGGGGCTCAGGCTGCACTGGAGCGTGTGTGGTGCGTGCTTGCTGCACGCTGGGTGTGGATCCAACATGTGCGCAGCATGGATGCCATAGTTGGGGCCCTCCTTGCTCCCAGCCAAGGCACAGGGGAACTACCAAAAACATCTCTGCTTCCTTGAGCCCCCTACAGCGCTGTCGTTTCCAGCGCAGACACGTGTTTGACACAAGCGAAGGCAGCAGAAGGGAAAGGGCCGGCTTATGACCTTGCCCTCTGCTAGCGGCTGCTCCTCACTTCAGAACTCTCCTCTCTCTGGTGATGCCCAGTCCTGAGATCCCCAAGCCAGCTATCTGGGGCAACAGGCTGCACTGGAGAGAAGCCCAGTTCTCTGAAAGGTACAGGACCCCTCTGCCCCATCCGTAGACCAGCCTGCAAGGTCCTCCAGTGCCAATGAGCCAGCCTGCAAGAAAGGTAAACTCTGTGACAACAGCAACCTTACACAGCCCCAGCGGCAACCGTGGCAGCCCTCCAAGGTGCCCACAGCTGGCAGACCCTGGCTCCCTACAGATGCAGCCCTTTTCCCTCCTGCGGTCCTCCTCATGTAGCATCTGTGACTGTTAATCCTGATATGCAAGTGTCATTGGATTAGCCTAGCAGATTAATGAGGCATGCCACTGGATGTGTCTGGGTGGTTTGTGGGGGCCTGACTTCGGTACCAACACTGGCCCCTCATACCTTCCTCTCTGGTGCCGTTCCCCTGCTCTGCTTGCCAGCTGCCATGAGCTAAGTCCCTCACTCACCATGGACTGAATACCTGACACCATGAGCCCAACTACACCCGCCTAAGCTGTCAGTGTTGGATATTGGGTCTCAGTGACAATGATAAAGAGCCAAAAGGAGACCTGAGAGCCAGGAGCGTAGCTGCTTGACTTGGGAGCTCAGGCAAGGAGGCAGGTAGCAGCTTGTGGTTGTGTAGAAAGGAGCCTAGCTTCGCCAAGGGGCCAAGGGCACTACCTCCAGTTCTCTGTCTGCAAATATGGGCCCCTCCCAGGACCAGAGCCAGGAGGAGGTGGGTAGCAGGTATGTGCCTGTCCTCTACCCAACCATCCCCAGGTGTGTGGCCAAGCCAGGCACGCTCTTACCCAGGTTCACCCTGCCATCCCAGACAGGAGGATAGGGGGAAGAGTTAGAGGCTCAGCCCTTACTTGAAAATTGAAGCAGCCCAGCTGGAGCCCAGAGGACCTGGTTAGGACGTGGGTTTTTTGGAGAGAGAGACAGACAGACAGACAGACAGACAGAGACAGAGAGAGACAGAGACAGAGACAGAGACAGAGAGACAGACAGACAGAGACAGAAACATAGAGGCAGAGAGACAGACAGAGACAGAGATTCAAGGCCTTCTCAGCTCCAGGATTTTGGACTTGTCCTCTGCCTCCCTGGCACTCGATGTCCCCCTTTGGAAATGGAAATATCAGCTGCTTCTTCTCAGAATAGTTAGAAAACCATGTGCTAGTGTGTTAAGGGTCTTGGCACCCGCCCGGCACAAGGGAGGCACAAACTGATGTGTGTCCTGTTCTTGCCCCAGCTGCCCTGTGCCATAACATAAACTGGGCATGATCGGTCCAAAAGTCCCTTCCCCCTGGGCCCCAGCAGAAGTTGCAAGGAAGCAACAGCTCTTGGACAGTCACTGTGGGTCCTTCCAGAAACAGGAAGGCCATGGGTCCAGGTGCCACGTGGGCCCTGCACCAACCTGGGCCTGGAGCGGCGCCCTGCCCTCTCAGCTGCCTCCCAGCAGTGTAGGCCTTTCCCCTCCTCCTGTTCTAACCTGGCGCTCAGCACTGGGGATGCTTCTGTCACACCAGGCCCTCTGTCCCTGGAGCCACCTCACTTGGCTCTGCCCTGCTCAAGGCCTCCAGGTTCCACGTCAGAGGCATAAAGTCCTTCTCTGTAGCTGGCTCTTCCAGTGTGGCCAGTGTCCCAACCCCTCCTGTGCCCTTTTCCTGTCACCCACATGGCGGTCACAGCCAGCTCCTCCATCCTCAGCAGCTCCCTGCTTTCATTATCCACAAGAAGAGCTTGCTTCAGTGCCTGGCACTCAGAGGACTGCCCAGCAGGACAACACCCTCCTACTGGACAAACACAGTGAGAGAAGTCTGTGCTTGGGGGGACTGCCATCACAGGTCCTAGCCTGCAAGGCCACTGCCTGCCTCTGGCAACCTAGGACTCTCACCTCAAGACCCCCCGTGGTCTTCCCCTTCTCCAGGAGGCCTTGCTTGGTGAAGGTGTCTTCTTTCCAGGTGGAGCTTCTGAGTGTCCCTAGGTCCTCATGTCCCTGCTGTCCTCTATGGCTGAGGACACTTATAGTCCCCACCCACAGCTGGCCGATGCCCCCACCTCTCCTGGCTCCTGTGGATGTGGGTGAACACCTGGCGACCCTCCTCTCTCGCAGCACCTGCCCAGGTGGGACTCTGCTCTGGAGATGCCCAAGTCTCACTTTGTCTCCAGGGCCGTGGAGGCCTGAGTGAATTTGGATGCAGGGTTTTCTGACATCCTAGAGAGAGTGGGGAGTAATTCTGACACCAGGCACAGGGCAACTTGACACTCAGGGCCAGACATGGCCACCTTTAGAATTTATCAACCCTCCTGCCATGTAATTTCTCCACAGCTGGGGTTCTGGGAACCCCTCCTCATCAAATTTTGACAGGCTGATTCCTTGGTACACCCAAGACTTAAACTCCAGCAATGTGCAAAAGTTGGCCCTCTCTGTGATTTTAAATGTTCCTAGTTATGAGCTAAAAATTGTCGTCTAAAATTCATATGTTGAAATCCTAGCCCCAGGTCCCTGAGGATGTGGCCATATTTAGAGATATGGTCTATGAAGCGGCAATAAAAATTAAATGAGGTCATTAGGCTGGGAATGACTGTCCATTTAGTCCAGCATGACTGGTGTCCCTGTGAGGACATCTGGGGGAAGTGGATACAGGGGGATCCCCATGAATACACGAGGGAGACAGCCATGTGGATGTCAAGGGGGCTTCAGGAGCACCAGCCAACTCTGCCACCCCCTTGATCTTGGATGTCCAGACTCCAGAAATGAAAAAAAAAAAAAAAGCCAGGGTCTGGAGTTCAAGCCACCCAGGCTGAAGCACATGGAGAGGCAGCCAAAGCCGATGGCTACGAGCAAGTTTTTGGCATTTCTCATTGCGCTGGTGTTACCTGTGGGGGGGCCGGCCTCCCCTTGCCGAGTGAGCTCCCCAACAGCTCTGAGCGCATCTGATCTGCTTCCTTCTTTGCGCTTCAGATCCTACCACTCCTCCAAGAGGACCAGAGAGTATTTCCTGGGTGAATTCCTCCAAGATGAATAGAGATTTGCTTCGTGGGCTCTTCAAATTATCAAATGCTGAGAGAGGGAGGCCAGACAGTGCGTATCCCTCCTGTGAGGCACCGAGCATGTGGTCTATGCACCCCACCTGTAGCTGCATCCAGCCCTGGAAGAAAGACTCTCCCTGCTTCACAGAAGAGTAAACAAGGCATAGGGAAGGCAGGTGACCTGCCCAAGGTCATTCACAGAGTCAGAGCCACTAAGGAAGAGAGACTGAAGCCCACTGGTCTCACAGTATCCACAGAGGTGCCAGCTGGGGTAGGGGGCTTTGCCGTGCCTAACCTCTGGAAGGAGTCAGAGGGCCTGAATGTGAATCCCCGCTGTGCTTCTGTAGTGTAGATTTGCTGGGAACTTGCTAGGAGTGAGCCGGCTACTTCCTGCTGTGGGACCTCAGTTTCCTCATCTGTACCACAAGGCTGATAAATACGGCCAAGTGTCTGAGCCTCAGGGAGCAGCAGTGATGCTGCTGCTACAGTCACTCAGAGGCCCTGCACCTGGTTGTGCAGGAAGTTTCCCAAAGAGCTCCAGCAGAAGCACTTCCTGTGGGTCAGCAAGGGGGATGGGCAACTTCTGTCCACCCCCTCAGAGCACTGCCCCTCCTGCATCATGCACCTTCCTCCTGAACCTTGCAAGGCTGGAGAAGGCTCAAAGGCCCATTGTTCTCCCCTCTAGGCCCAAACCTGGCCAGGCCTGCCAGGAACCAGCAACTAAAAATAGCCCCAGCGGAGTGTTGGGTCCAGCTGTTTATCTCCCCATAGGGGTCAGGAGGTATCAGTGCTCTTCCTGGCCACCACTCTGGGCAAAGTCCAGCTTGGCCAACTCCCAGGTCACCCTGACCAGAGAGCCCAAACTGACAACCACAAAACAGTTAGTGGAAAATTCAATGCCAGCTGTGATTCCTGAGGGACAGAGCCTAGGTCACGTGCTCTTGGAGCTGTGGAGGTCACAGTTCAGGGGTCAGGTCTCAGCTGGGCTCAGGACTGCAAAGAATGCTAAGCTAGTCTCACTGACCTCCTGGGTTACCTTGCAGGCCCCATGAACACCTTGGCTCCCCAGCCCCCCACCCTCATTCTGTTGTGTCTACTGGTTCTCCCAGTCCCCAGGACTGGGGAGGACAGAGAGGTGCCCTTTGAGGGTTTCTCCAGGCCAGAAGAGAGGTTCCCAACCCAAGATATATGGTCCATTGTGAGTTACAAATGCCAAAGTCAGCAATCTATTTTTTTAAAATTGTACGCCATTACTAATGAAATTATTCCAGGGATACAAGGCTGGGTTGATATGTAAAAATCAATGTAATCTTTCACTTTAGTTGGCTAAAGCAGAAAAATCATGATCTTATCAACTGATGGATAAAAAAGTATTTAATGAAATTTAATACCCTTCATGATAAGAACTTCCAGAAGATTAGCACCACTTCCTACATAAATAAATGAGCTTTTTATATACATAAAACTGTTTCCTGTAAAAAGAAAAAACATCTACAAACCATCCTACAGATCATATCATACTTATTGGTGCAAGACTGAATCAGTCTACATGTCCATTATGTTTATATGAACTAGCAATGGACACATAGAAGCCAAAACTAATATATACATATATATATATATATATATATATATATATATATATATATATAATAGCTTTTAATGTATGTATATGATCCTTTTAAAAATTAAATGGATATAAATCTAATGAAACATATATAGGAATTGCATGCTAACAAGGACAAAATGCTGATGAAAGAAATAAAAGAGGATCCAAATAAGTGGCAAGGCATTCTATATTTTGGATTGGGATATCCACATGGCATACGCTGAAGTGCAAGTTTAATGCCTTTACTGTCCAGATCTCATAAAGATGTTTTGCAGGTTGGACAAGTTTATCCTAAAATGCATATGGAAAGGTGAAAGAACTAGAATTGTTCAAATAATTTTGAAAAGAAAGAACAGTAGGAAGAATCACCCCACCTGGTTTCAAGACTTACTATGTAGTACAATAATGAAGATTGTATACAGTGGTAGGAAGATAGAGACTGAGATCAACAGAAAAGACCAATACAAGTATAACCAATGGATTTTTTTAATGTATTTAGTTGTTGCAGGTTCTCACTATGCAGCTCAGACTCAAGGTGATCCTCCTGCTCTCAGCCTCTTTGACGCTGGGATTACAGGTGAGCACCAATAGGCTCTGACTCTGGCCACCTCAGCCTGCCCTGGCAGCAAGGCTGGTGCAGCACGTGGTGCTGAGGATCCAACCACAGCCCCTGCACTTGCCAGAGCTTGCCTGAGCTGGAGCTTCAGTCCATTGAGCTATCTTGCCAGCCCCACCAGTGGATTTTTGACAGGATTGAAAAAGTTATTCAATGATACCAACACATATCCACAGGCTGGCTGCAATAAAAAAGACATTATAACAAGTGTTGGTGAAAATGTGGAGAAATTGGAAACCTCACACAGTTCTGGTGGAAATGTCAATTGGTTGGTTTGGCAGTGTCTCAACAAGTTAAAAATAGAGTTTGCTTTTGACTCACCAATTATACAGTGAAGTATATGCCCAAGAGAATTGAAAACATGTCTACAGAAGAAAATTGTACATAATTACAGCACCATTTTTCACAATTACCCAAAACTGGAAACAAACCAAATGTCCATCAGGAGATACATAAATAAAATGTGGGATATCCTGTGGTGTATAAAATATAATTATAGGCAATAGAATTTTATTAGGCAGCAAAAAGAAACTGCTGATACATGCTACAATATCATAAACCTGAAAACATCATGCTAAGCACAAGAACCTAGCTGCAGAAGACCACGTATTGTGTGACCCCATTTACATGAAATGTCCAGAGTAAGCTAGACACTAATTAAATAGTGGTTGCCCAGGGCAGTGAGGGTGGGGTATGAGGAAGTGAACAACGACTAATGGGCATGAGGCTCTCTTAGGAGGTGATGAAAAGGTCCTAAAACTGATGGTAGTGGTAGTTGAATGAATCTGAAAATACTACACATGTTGAATTGTACATTTTAGAGGACCAACACGTGGGTGTCTCAGTAAGGCTTGTTTTTTTTTTTTTTTAAAGACAATTCAATCGAAGGATAATCAATGAATGTTACAACAATTGAATATACTCACGCAAAAAATGAATGAAGCTGGGCTGGGGACATAGCTCAGTGGTACCAGTGCCTGCCTGGCAAGCACAAAGTCTTGAGTTCAATTCCTGGCACAATATCTATATCTATATGATCTTACCAAAAGTCAGAGCTTGTGTATTGCAAAAGATGTTAGAGGAATAAAAGGGCAAACTGCTTTATTTGAGAAACTGTTAGCAAACAGTATATCTGAGAAGGGATTTATACAGAGATTTCGTATCAAGGACTCTCAAAGCTCCATAGTGAAGGGCCAGTCAAATAGCTCAGCAGACTAAAGTGTATGCAAGCAGGCGCAGGGGCCAGGTGTTGGGTTCCCAGGCCTGCACTGCTGGCCCCACCCCTGGGGCACCCTAAGACAACAATTGAGGTGCACCCCGTAATCCCATTGGGAGGCTGTAAACAGGTAAATCACTATGAGTCTGATCTAGTAGTGAGACCCTGAACACCTTGTAGACCCTTCCCTAAAATACAAAGACAAAACAAAAAACTCAATAGTGAAAATGCAAACAATCTAATTACAGAAGGGGGTGCTGGAGACTTAGCTCAGTGGCACAGAGCCTGCCTGGCAACTGCAAGGTTCTGAGTTTGATTCATAATACCAAAAAACAAAAAGGCAATAGACACAAACTAGTCTTTTCTTCAGTGAGGATAAAAAGATAGCAAATAAGTGCATGAAAAGATATTAAGCATCATCAAGGAAATGCAAATTAAGACTTCTATTGATGTCACCACACTTCTATTAGAAAAGCTTTAAAATGTATGCACAAGAGTAAATGCTATCAAAGATACAGAGAAACACTTTTTTCATGGCCCCTCCACTCTGAAAAAAATAATTTGGCAATTATTTAAAATCTACATGTGCATTTACCATGGAGCCCAGGAAGTACATTTTTGAAGTGCATTCTTAGACATGTATTCCAGAGAAATGAGAACATCCATCCACATAACCCCCTACCCAACTGCATATATAATAGCTTCAAATTGGAAACAACCAAAATGTCCCTCAGCAGGTGTCAAGTCAAGCAAACTGATGTATCCATGCCATGGAACACTACTCAGCAAGAAAAAGGATCTAACTGTTGATACCCAACAAGGACATTATGCTGAGTGAAAAAAAGACAGCCTCTGAAGGGCACATGCTGTATGAGTCCATTTATGTGAAAGGCTTCAAATGACTAAATTACATAGGTAGAGTACCAATTAGTGGCTGCCAGGAGTTAGAGGTGATAGGGGTGGGAGTGGCTATAAAAAGGATATTGAAGGAGTTCTTCGTGGGTGATGGAATCATTCCGTGTCTTAAGTGTTGTGGTGGCTTTAGGAATCTGCACATGTAATTAAATGACATCCAACTACACAGTACCAAAGTCAGTCTTCAACTTTTCTATTGTACTGTAATTACGAAAGAAGCACTCATTGAGGGGTACGAGGTATAGGGTCCATGGGGCTCTTGGTACTCTCTTGGTCATTTCCTATGAATATATAATTATTTCAAATTTAAACCCATGCACACATGCACACATGCATACACCCCATGAGTGTACACATATTTCCATTGCAAGGAGAACTTTCCCCCAGGAGACCCTAATCCTCGTGCTTGGGGAGAGGGCCACACAGTGGATCCAAGCCCAGAGTTCGGTGGAAAGCCATGTCCACCCATCTCCACCTGTGCCAGCTGCCTCCTCATGGACGGGCGCATGGGGTTGCTGTTTTAGGCCACCTACCTGGGGTGATCTGTTTTGCTGCCTTGTTGAGCCAGTACCTGTCTGATGCATGCCCACTTCCCTCCACAGACTGAACAAGATGCATGTCCGTCAGTAGTGACTGGCAGGGACTGCTAGTTGTCCCCCAACCTCTCTTCTACCTTATGGTTACCCCACTAGATTCTGACTGCTTGTTGGTTTGTTTTGAGATGGGGCTCTCACTATGTAGCTGGGGCCAGCTTTGAACTCACTCTGTAGCCTAGATTCCCTTGAACTCATGGCAATCCCCCTACATCAGCCTCTTGAATGTTGGGATTACAGGTGTGTGCCACCACACCCAGCTAGAACCTTTTATCTGGCCACGTGGCTGTTTTCCAACCATCCTTGTGACTCACGTAGCCTTGTAACCAAGTTCTAGTCAATGGGTCATCAAGGAAAGTGTCATGAGCCTGTTTTAGGTGCAGGATAGGAGGATGACAGCCCCTGGTGACCATGACAATGCCATGCCAGGTGCGGGGTGCTTCACATGTGAGGAACAAATGTCTAGCCCATGTTTTCAACGTTTTCAGCAAGCTCAGTCTCACACCATGGCTTCCCGTCAGGGCCGCCTGTGTGAGCTTGTCCTGTGCAGCCTATGCTCCGAGCCATGAGCAGCCTTCCACCCTTTAAGTACATAGTTATGAAGCAGGTGGGGCCGTCAGGCCCGTGATCAGACTAGAGACAGCATGAGGAGTAAGATAGGTGTGGCCCTGCTCCCAAGAGGAGCTTTACAGGTGACAGGAAGGGACAGGCGGTGATGGAACAAGCCCACAGGGCCACGCAGGCACAACCTGGACAAGTGGCAAGAAGGAAAGGTACTTTGTGAGAAGACAGCTGAGCCCTCTTGCAGCCAGGGTTACCAGAGAGGGTTTCCCTAGGGCAGCAACATCAACGCCGATCACAAGAAGCTCCAAGGAGAGAAAATGCAGCCCCCTGGGTCACAGGCTCTGAACCCTGGAAGCAGTCTGCCCACCTCCTCTGGCCAGTATGACCCAGAACAGGGCTCTCTGTTTTCTCATCTGAGAAATAGAGATTTGGTGACCAAACATTGACATAGCGTTTACAATGTGCCAGACACTATTCTAAGCATTTTTATTTGAGCAAATCCTTTTACTTCTATTTTTTCTTTCATTTATGTATTTGGTCCAGGGTCTCATTGCACAGCTCAGACTCATAATGATTCCCCTGTTTTCAGCCTCTCCTGAGCTGGAATTACAGGTGTGCACCAACACACCCAGACTTGGTCGCAGACACAGTGTGCTCCCAGCTGGGGCCAGTGCAGCAAACAGGACCAGGAATCAAATCCCAGACCCTGCGCTTGCCAAAGCAGGTGCTTAGTAGGCTGAGCTATCTAGCTGGCCGAGCCTTTTACTTCTTATTATAGCTACCTGATAATAATACAAAATACAAATCCTATTTCTATGTTACAGATAGGTAAATGGAGGCCCAGAAAGGGAAGTAACTTGCCCAAGATACAACAACTTAGTGGAAGTACTGGGAGGCCCCCAAGCCACCAAGCCTCCCAACAATGGCGCTTAGTAAGCTTGAAGGAAGAAAATGTCAGTCAAGTGTAGCCCAAAGCCCAGCAAGCATCAAACACTCACTGTCCTCAGCACTGTCACTGTGAACTAAAGGAGTGGGCAAGAAAGCTTCCGGCAGCGGGTGCTGTACGTGCAGGGCCCCGAATGCAGTGGGGGGGGGCAGGAAAGCGGGACCAGGAGAGGGGAGGGGGAAGCAGGCAGACTCAGGGCTCCGTGGCTTATGACTCCCGTTACAAATGAGGACGTGGGGCCTCAGAGACCACAAAGTAAGGACCTTCAGCCTGGTGTCCGTCCCATGCCTGGCAGGTCTCAAAGCCTGAGCTTTCCGTGGACTTCAGCAGGCTGAAGTCAGGAATGGAGCCAGTGCCAGATGCTAAATCACTTCGGAGGAAGACAGCCACCTGGGGAGGTGTCCGAGTCAGCCAGCTCCAAGACAGCGCTCATATTTCAGACGGGAAAGGGACTCGCCACACACTGGTGGCAGACCCAGGCCAAAGCCTCTAGCCCAGTTTACCCCCTTTATCTTGCTACCGCTTCCCCTGGAGGCTACACAGTGATGGCCTCCCCTGGAGGGAACGTGAGGGCCAGGGCATGAGGTGTGGAACGTGAAATTGGAGATGGGCAGCAGACTTTGCCCCACGGGCAGAAGCTTGGAAATAACCAGCAGACAGAAGCTCTGGCCTGGCAGAGGTCAGGAAGCCAATGTCCTAAGTGGCATGCACCCCCAGACTCTGGGCAAGTGGTAAACAGACCATTTTATCCACTCGGACTCCTCCATCCCTCTGGGAGGGACCACGCTATCTTTACACATTCAGGGCCATACCTGGACCCCAGCTCCTTATACTACATAGGTGCCACCTGTCCCTCTGAAGATTCTCAAACAAGAGGCAAAGCCCAATTCTCCCTGTTTTCCTGGAGGAACCCAGGACCAGAGTAGGGAAGGCTCTGGTCCGAGGTCCGAGGTCTGAGGTCACGTGCAGGGCTTGGGATACACATGAAGGCAGAGCCTGGAGTTCCTGGCTGGCAGGCAGCTACCTGATAGCCTATGTGGAACCTCTGGTCCCTGGACTCAACCTCTGGGGCTTAACTGAGGTGTGGCCTCCCCACCCCTCCCAGTGTCCAGTCACAGCCACAGGCCCCTCTGTCTGCTCTATCCACCTTCACACCCGTTCGTCACCTCACTGGGTCCCCAGGGGCCCCCTGAAGTGCGACAATTGTTCCCGTTTTGGAGCTGACTGGGAACTGAGATTAAACTCAGTACAAGGCTGCTGGACCCATAAGGCCCATGGCTCCTGGGTGACCTTAGCCCTGGCCAGGGAAGCCTATGTGGAAAGTGGGCTCCTTGTGTATGTAGCCCCACCTCTGAGAACCTCCAAGGGGCAGAAGGTGATGCCTAAGGCTGCCTGGGAGTTAGGCCTACTTAGCTTGTCCCCTGGCTCTGAGTTTTAATTTTCTCTTCTGCAAAATGAAAATAACCCTCAGACCTTCCCTCCAGCAGTACTGGGGAGAAGATAAGGTGTGGGGCCTGTGTAATGTGTGCCCCCTGTGATTGGAGTTGTTCCCTTGTGCCTGCCACCAGGCTCTCCCTCGCCAGCCCTGACCCATCTGGATAGAGAGGATCCATCAACCCCACAGCTGTTGTTCAGTGTCCTCCTGCCTTCTCCCACCCAAGGACAGGGCACCACAATGGTAGGGCCCCCCCCCCCCGGTACCCCATCACTCCTGCTAGACCCAGCCAGAAAGAGGACAGGCAAAGCCAGATGCTCCACAGATGTTGCCAATTCTAAGCAAAACAACTGCATACAGTGGCTTCTCTGAGCCACACCCATAACTGGAGGACCTGAGAGCTCTTCCAGAGAGGAGGGACCGGGCAGGGTCACCAGGGTCTGAGGTTTCAGGGGGTAGAGAAGGTGTGGCTCAGGAAGGCTTCCTGGGCAGGAAGGATCCAGTGAAAAGAAAACAGGAAAAATGACCTGGTGATGCAAAGGTAGGGAGCTCAGAGGGTTCGATGAAGGTAATAAAGCAGGGCAGAAGGCCCGAGAACTGAGCAGTCTTTGGACAGTGATCAGGGTGGGAAACCTGCAGGGGCTGCCACTAACCTGCCCCAGAATCCAGCTTCAGATGGGGGAACTTGAGAACCTCCTCAGGACACCTAGCCCAGGCCCTTCTGAGCTGCCTGGGATATAATGAGGTCCCCATCATAGGAGGGATGCAAGCAGAAACCCAGGAGGGGACATAGCCCTAGGTGGCAACGTAGACCAGAAGGTCTCTGCCAGGAGGCCATGACTGCCCAGTGCCAGGCCAGGAGAGCCCGCCACTCCCAGCGGAGCCCGAGGGCGGGAGGGCCTTGGCACATTTCACCCAGCTGCAGCTGAGGCCCCTCCCACTGCCATCCTTCTGAGTGGCACTGCTGTGCCCTCTTCCCTCTCTCTCCACCCTCCCAGCTCACCCCAGATGCTCCCAGCCAGGCCAAGCCTGGACAACAGAGAGAGGACAGGCTGTCTTCAACTTTCTTCCTGGAATGGGCAGGCTCTGCCCTCCAACAAAACTGTCCCTGGAAGCACAAGATCTGGGTCTGGGACTGCAAGCTGTAATCCACTTGGGTCGGGTTAGAGTCCCAGGTGTGGATAGCAGGAGAATGAATTTTGCAATTCTCTGGTGACCCTAGAGAATATGCCTTCGCTAAGAGTAGCTCGTATTTAAGGAGGGTATGCCCCACACTGGGCACTGAACTGAACTTGCTGTACTGTTGACCTCGGCTCAGCCATTGCTGCTTGGGCTTGAGTGCCGATACACACAGAGTGCTGATGAGAACACAGGCAGAGAGGTCGCGTGGCCTGTGCAAACGTCCCCAGCTTGTAGGGACTGAACCTGAGAGCCCAGCTCCAGGCCCAAGCCTCCTAACCCCTCACCAAGCTGTTTTCCTTCCCTCCTCCTCACTTGATCCGCCTGAGCAATGGGGCAGGACATGCACGTGGGGACTTCTACCACACCAAGAAAGGAGGCTGTGAAAGAAAAATGGGGGGCTGGGAAGACAGCTCAGTAGCATAAGCATCAACCTGCCAAGGGCAGGGTCCTGAGTTCAATCCCTGGTACCAAAAAAGAACTTTTAGCCAGGCGTGGTGGCGCATGCCTGTAATCCCAGCACTCGGGAGGCTGAGACAGGAGGATTGATGTGAGTTCGAGACCAGCCTGGGCTACAAAAGTGAGCTCAAGGCCAGCCTGAACTGCATAGCGAGACCCTGTCTCAAAAAGACCAAAAAAGAAAGAAAGAAAAGAAAAATGGGACCAGTCCCTGAGACACTGTACAAGTGAGAGGCCTAAAGGCCTAATGGAGCAAGGGATAGATCCCAGGGGACCCAGGTCCAGCTGTGACAGAGGACCCAGCCACCTTTCCAACTTGGTTTCCAACTGCAGGGCACAAGCTGGAGCAGCTCTGAGGCCAAGTGAACCAGGGTGTGAGTGATAGAACCAGGCAGTGGTGCCTTCTGAAGCGGAAACTCCATCTGCCTGACCTTGTTCTCCTGGAGTTTGGTTGTCATGGCAACTTGAGGGTGGGAAAGTAGACTGCCTAAACTTTGACCTGGAAAGAAAAGGGAAACAGAGCCTATGGATCCCTTGGCTCCACCAAACAGAAGACACTACTGTTAGGCTAGACCAGGCCACGCTCAGGAGTCCTGGGCTCTGTGACTTAGCTCGGCACTAAGTATTTGAGGAAGGCAGAGGGAATACTACCTAGTCCTCCCTTGGCCTCAGCTGTCAGGACCCCAAACTCAGGTCTGGAAGAAACCTCCTCCAAGTGAGGGGTCCAGCTCTGTTCCTTATGGTGCTGGCCACACTGAGGGCTGGATGGCCTCAATGCATACAGCTGAATGGGGCTCGCTGGCTAGATCCAGATGGAAGCCCTGGGACTTGAAGAAGAAAGAGTCAGCCTCTTCCGGAGGGGCGAGACAAGTTCCGTGCCTGGAGCCCCTACTGCGTGCCTGGCCCCAGGTGAGGACTAGAACACTGGATCTTTATCTTAGCACTGAGTCATATATCTTCCCTATTTTGCAAGGCAGGAGGCAGGCAGAGGACACTGCCTTATCAAGGTTCTGGAGTGACTGAGTGGCAAAGGCAGGCCCCAGACCCAGGACTGCTTCATTCTTCTGAAGCCTGAGCACCCTTTGGAGACAGAAAAGCCATGCCTGAGTGGTGCTGCTTGCCAGGGCTGAGCAAAGGGAGTGCATGGCTGCTGGTGCCCTGGAGAGCCTTCCAAAAACACGGTCTGGAGGGCCCTATTAGCAGAGGCGCAGAAGTGGGGTGCAGTCGCAGGGCACTAACTTCACCTTTCTCTTCCTAGTAAAGCTCCTGGATCTGAGAGGCAGCAATACCAAGGGTCTTCTCAGCACCCAGGCCCAAGGTCCTTGCAGCCCCAAAGAGGCCTCAGCCTTCAAAGACCTCTAATTCCGATCTTCTCAGACAAAGAGAGGCAGGAAGAACAACACAGCCCCAGGCCCTCTATCCCTTCAGGTCCCTCGTGAGGCTGGGGCCCCTGGCAGGGAACAGTGTCCAAGGAGAGGGGTCCAGTCCCTCCTGCAGCTACTCCATCCAGTGTGGTCATCAGAGTGGAGCCACTTCTGACCCCAGGCCATGCCCCTGCTCTGCCCCAGCCCCGTGAGGTTGCATGGGTGGGTACTGGAGGCCAGCTTTGGCATCAGCTAGACCTGAAGCTTGAGCCCACTTCAGCCCACTTGCAGGCAAAGTGATCCAGGTCTTACCCTGGGATATCACTTTGGACCAGGCTTTTCCTTAATTTGCATCGTGGGCTGAGGGAAGAGAGGGCAAAGATATAGAGGGGAAAGCCCAGCCTAGGGCTGCAGAGGGACACTGAGTCTTACCTCCTCTCCCTTCCCTCAGCATCTCCGAGAGCCCTTGCCATCACCCACTTGAGACCCCACCCCTTCCACCTCTACCAGCCATCCCTGTACATCTGAAGGCTTAGTGAGCAATGCAGGGTGTGGCACAGCAGAGAAGCATTATTTGATGAAGGCCACGTAGCCAGCTGATGACCAAGCTGGACTTAGCGCTGGAGCCGATGGAGCACACCGTCCAGAGCACAGGCTTTGCAGCCTGGTGGGCTTAGGCTGAACCTGGCTCTGCCGCCTGCTGCATTCTGACCTTGGGTGAGACAGCTGACTGCCTGGGCCTCCTCAGCTATAAAATGGAGGCGAGGGCAGGGCTGGAGGTGATAATCAGTGGGAAGAAAGCGGCTCATGCCTGCCACAGGCGCAGTTCAAGGGTGGCTCTCCCTAGTTGCCCAGGGCCTGTGGCCAAGAATGGGCTGCAGGTAACGACAGAAGAGCAACTTCCAGCACCACAGCCTGACAACTAGCCCTCCCAGCCCCAGCCCCCGCAAAGGCTCAAGACCAGGAACACACGGAAAGGGCTGAGAACAAGAAGTAACACAGGCCTTTTATTTGCTCCTGAACTTGGCTGCTGTGTGGTTTATGGGCGCCATGCTTTCCCGGAGTGCCAGAGGGACACCCCTCCCAGGGGTGCTGAATTTCTAGGCACCGTCCCCTAGGCCTCATAGTCCAGGAGTTCAGCTGCCCACCGTTGGTGCCCAGGACCAGCAAATGCCCTGAAACTGGAAGATGGTGTCCACCCCTGCGGGTGACTTTTCACAAGGCATTGGTTAAGATATTGCACTTGTAAATTGGGAAAACTGATGAGGCAGGGGTTTCCTATCACAGGACGACGTGCCAAGCATCCAGCTACTGTTTAAATAAATAAAACTCATAGTGGGGAGTGTGAGCTACAAACCCCAGCAGCCCCCAGGAGGACCTCAGTGCCCGTGCCTGGGCCTCCTGCCCCATCAGCCAGTTCTTTAAGGAACTTGGTCAACACGAAATCTCTGAATCTCCAAAACAGGGAGCGACAGCTCCAGATCTGACTCAGCCTGGGCCCCTGACCTGCCAGGGCCCTAGGTCCCCCTCGTACCAGGTCAGTGGGGACCCAATAGGGCCAGTCTTTCTACTCCTCCAGTGGCCTGCACCCCTTGTGGTCCAGGCCTTGAATCCAAATATCCATCTGTCTGTCCGGAGACGCAGCCTCTGGGGGCTTGCTTGCCCCTCCGTCACAGTTGGGGAGGGAGGCAGGTGGGCAGGGCCCATCCTGCTTGGTGTGAATGCTGAGCCCTACTCCAGGGTCCCTAGAGTGGGGGACTCATCTTCTTCTGGTTAATGAGGTCCAGGTAGAGGTCAGAGCGGAGAAAGCGCGGGTATGAGTCCTTTTCCATGAGTCCGAAGATACGCTTCTGTGCCAGGTCAAAGCAGCCCCGAGTGACACTCTGCAGGTTGTCCCTGGTGTGCTCCCGTGTGTATGAGTCCAGGTTTACCTGTGGGAACACGGAAGGATGTGGCCAAGGGTGTCCATAAGACTGAGCCTGGAGACCAGGACCTAGGATGTCAAGGGGCCACTCTAGCCTCCCCTCCTAGTACCCTCTATACCATATCATAAGAGTCCCAGCTTTGTAAACCCTCAGGCCAGAGGACCCAAGTCCTGGCACAGCAGTCTGGGGTGGCAGAGTCTGTAGGGTCTGAAAACGCAGCCCTAAGGTCAGGCTGGCTGGGTTCAGATCTCAGATCCCAGTAGTGCCACACCTGGAGGGCCTTCATTAAATCATCCAATGCAACTGTGCCTCAGTTGCCCACGTATGGACTAGAAATGACTAGTACCTTCCTGTGGGAAGTAAGCAGAGCACCCACATGAAGTCCTATGCACACAGAGCTCAGCATGAGGCAAATTCCCAAGGGATATTAGCCATTACAATGAGGCTCTATAAGACCTGCTCCCCATCTTTAAAAATAAGGGTGATATTCAAAGCTATTTCACAGGTTGCCAGGAGGAGTAAAGATGAGAATGCATACCTAAGGGCTCAGCGAGTGCCGAGAACACACAGTGCCCAGATGGGTCTACTTCCATCATGGGCCAGGAACCCCTCTTCCCTGGGCCAGTCCCCTTACAGCTGAGGGACCCCTGGGCCATGGGTAGCCAGGTTGAAAACTCAGTCTAGAGCTCTACCTCTTTGCAAGACTGGATTGCAATGAATTCAGCAAAGATCTTCTTGGCCTTGGCTGCCATCTTGGACTGTGACTTGACCTTCTTGAAGTCCTCACACGCCAGCCAGAACTCCAGGTTCTCTTCACTGAACTCAGTGCGAAGGAAAGCTTGGAACACAGCTAACCCATCTGCGAGGAGAAGCCCAGAGCCCACGTAAGAAGGAAGGCTGGCTGGAACCCCCAGTTTTACCCTCTTGGAGTCTTGAGAGTAGGTGTGCTAGAAGCTTAGAAAAAAGTCTCTGGAGCCCTGGGATGTGGTCCCAGCCCCGCCAGTGCCACACTGTGAGCTTTGGCCATGTCTGTCCCCTATCTATACCTCAACATCCCCATCTGTAACACAGTGCCACCAAAGCTGTCTCCTAGAGGCCTGCGGTATCAGATGGGATCCTGCCCAGGAGACACAGCCACATCTGACCCGGTATGAGTGTGCCCTCAGTGCATGGGAATGTTTACTGTTATTCTGGGAACATGGGTCTGAACACACAGGTCCCCACAGCTTCCAGTAGCCAGAGCCAACTCCCACAGGCTAGGAGTGGCTGGCAGGAGCCCGCTCCAAGGTCAAACCCAGGGCCTCACTAGAGCCCAGCCTCTCCCCACAATGGGGACACCTAAGGGGGCCCAGGAGAGGGAAGGCACCTTTTTCCCAGGTTGCCCGGGCCCGCAGGAGGGGCAAAGCAGAGAGGGAGAATGTACAAAGGCAAATGGGCAGGCTGGGCGCACTCACACTTATGAAGCAGCAGCTTCTCCAAGGACTCGCCCCACTTGAGAGCTTCCTCAGAGGTGGGCCTGAGTGGAGAGGAAGGAACACAGGAGGGCATGAGGCTGGAGGACCTGCAGGAGGCTGCACCAGCGGCCTCCGCCAGCTACCCCAGGCCCAGGCTGCAGCTGGGCCAGCTGGGAGGCCCCACGCGCACCTGGCCTTCCTTCCCCAGGCCAGCTGTTCCTTAGGAGGGCTACTGCTCTGCAGGTACCAGGCTCTCTCCTGAGAAACTCCATCACCCCCATCCCTAAACACCCGTTTAGTCCTATCCCGGGAGCCAGGGGGTGGGTGAGCGCCCACAGGATGCCCAGAGTGCTGTAGGACCTACTTGAATGACTTTATCATCTTGTCTGTCTTGCCCGCCGGCTGGGCTCCCGGCGATTCATTCCGCCTCCTGAAGATAGCCAGCTTGTTCTTCACATCCTTGGCTCTGGGGGCAGAAGCAGAGAGTGTTGGTCAGCCTGGCACGCAGGACCTGTGCAAAGTCGGGATACCAGAGTGGGGGGCCCGGGCACGGCACCTACTCTTTCATCGTGTGCCGCCTCTGGAGGTTCCCGTTGCGAGTGAGGTACATGCCCCGGAGCATTTCTGTAGGGCCCCCCACCTTGAGACCCCAGGACAGTCTGCAGGGAGCACCCGTTGGGCTCCTGCCTCTCACTCTACGTCCCAGCCTGGGGATCACAGTGGTGGTGGTTACAGCGCAGCCCGCAGCTAAGCGAGTGCTCAGCAGGCTCACGCTGGAATCCTGGCTGGAGGACTGGGCTCCCAAGCACAAGTCCGGACTGGGACTCAGACAGGAGGAGCCAGGAAATGGGAGGGACCAGAGGGGGAGCAGGGAGGAAATATCCCAGCTGGCCAACCCCGAGAGGGAGCCCATGAAAGGGGCTTGTGTCTGTAAGGGACAGCCACTGGGTCCGCCCCCAGCAGGAAGCCAGACCCAGTTATTTGTGACCAGCCTTCCCGTTGCCATGGCATCGGGGAGACAGTGGGGGTGGGGACAAGTCAGCAAATTGCTGGGAGGGAAGGAAGAGGGAGGGAGGGAGGGAGAGGCGGCTCTGCCCACCGCGGTGGCAGGGCGGGCTATTTTTAGCCTAGCACCAATTTTAGCTAGGCCACTCCTCTGGAAGGCCTCAGATTTGCCCGCTGTGTGAAGTCCCCAGCAAGACAAGAGTTAAACGCCTCCGGTTCTGGATCACTCCCTCGTCCCTTGTCCCCACCATTGGGTATTTCCTGTCATTGGTATGGGATCCGTGCATCCATGGGTAAGCTGGAGGCCCCAAAAGTCTTGGCACTTTGTAGCTTGAATAACTCAGAGGTCCAACTCCTACAAACTTACCCCCCAAGATAAAACATTTGGAAGTTTAATTACTTAACTTTTATGTATTTTTAGTTTTATGGCTTTTAATACACTTCTCATTTTCATATTTGATCTCCATCCTTTCAAAGACTCAAAATATTCATTGAAACCAAAAATGTAAATGAAAAACTTATTATCAAAATCACAGAGCCAGGCGTGGTGGCGCATGCCTGTAATCCCAGCACTCGGGAGGCTGAGGCAGGAGGATCGGTGCGAGTTCCAGACCAGCCTGGGCTACAAAAGTGAGCTCAAGGCCAGCCTGAACTGCTTAGTGAGACCCTGTGCCAAAAAGACAAAAAAAAAAAAAAAAAAAAAAAAAAAAAAAAAAAAAAAAAAAAAAAAAAAAAAAAAAAAAAAAAAAAAAAAAAAAAAAAAAAAAAAAAAAAAAAAAAAAAAAAAAAAAAAAAAAAAAAAAAAAAAAAAACCACAGCGGTACATGAGTGTAAACAAATTAAAATACTTAAACTTTCAAGCAAGGTTGTATCATTTATACTGTTGGAGTTACTCAAGCTTAAGATGGCACCAGGGCACCCTGTGTAATTATGGGAATGGGCGAAGATGGACAGTCCAGGCTCTGCAGCCCAGCAGCTTAGGTTCTCATCTGCCAGCCCCAGCAGTCAGCACCTGTGTGTCCTTCCTCCAGTCCCGTCCTCAGTGATGTCAGTCAAATGTCCAATCTGTCCAAAGGGGACAAAAATAGTGCCTACTGCCAGGGGGCTGTTGCAGGACTTGAGGAGAAAAAGCACATGAAGAAGCCTTAGCACCTGGCACAAAAGTGTTCTGGAGTAGGTAGGACACGGAGGGCCCACCTGGGTCACAGTGTTGGGGTGGGGGGAGCAGAGGCCGCTCTGCAGAGCCAGGAGCTGTGATCTAGCAGACCAGCCTTCCCGTTGCCAGACCAGCTAAAGTGAAGGAATCCACGGATTAGCAGGGAACCTGCAAAGAGCCCTGGGCTGCAGGGAACAGGAGTACACTGTTTCTTGGGTACAGTGCTCTGCCTGAGAGCCCTCTGTTCTGCCCATGTGTGGCCAGGTAAGACACAGAAGCCAGGGAAGACCTTGTCAGAGCTCCAGCCTGCAGGCTGCCTCAGTCCCTGGGCCGCTGGCCTACTCAGAGCCAGGCCTACTGTGCACCTCTGAGGCTGGAGGAAGCCATGGCTCTTCTCCAAGACGCACAGGTCTACCCGGGGCTTTGGAGCCACAGGCCTGGCCTCAGCTCCCAGCCTCCCCACTCACTTGCTGTGGACAAGGTACTAACCTCCTTCAGAACCACTTAACTTGTTCATAAAATAAGGATAAATTTAAAAGGAAATGAAAAATATAAATAGCACCACCAATTCAATGGAACCGTGTGTGCAGCACATGTGGAGCTGCTATTTTCATTGTTAGCCCAGATGTTAACACTTAGCAGTGTGAGCACCAAGCACTCCACAGGTGGCAACCACTCTGAAAGGAGGCTACAGTGGTAGGGTTGGCCAGGACAGCTCCAGCACCCTGTGCCACTCTCCGCTCTCACACTGATCCACAGCATGATCCACAGCAAGTCTGGCCATCCAAAACAGTGAGGGAGGGTGGATGTTTGGAGTCAAGCGTTTAGCTTGTGTATTCCGCCTTCTCCAGAAAGTGCAACCGTTCAACTGTTCCTGAGGGCAGAATAAGAGCCTTGAGTGGGGTGGAGTGGGCTTTGGGGTAGTAGACCGGGCCAAAGTCAACGCTAGAGATGAGGAGCACAGGATGGATCTCAGAGACAGCTGCCTTCTTGCCCAGCCCCATCCATGCGCAGTAGTGGGAGCTGTTCCTCAACCTGGAGGGAGGTATAGTTCCTGTGGGAACTCTGTCCACAGCCGCTTTCTGTCTTCCCAAGTCTCTAGGATCTCAGGCCCTGGCATAGAAGACCTAAGAAATCTCTCACACCACCTCCTTTCTGCACATACACACACACACACACACACACACACACACACACACACACTGGCACAGCCAGAAAGCTTTGTGGAGCATGGGACGCAGTAGCCAGGCCTGTGGCGCCCCCTCCTGGTAACGCCTGACACAGCAATGCAAGAGCTCTCCCCGCTA
The DNA here is from genome assembly GCA_004027025.1 of Myocastor coypus. Taxonomy (NCBI): domain Eukaryota; kingdom Metazoa; phylum Chordata; class Mammalia; order Rodentia; family Myocastoridae; genus Myocastor; species Myocastor coypus. Next base: position 27,575 of record PVJA010016800.1, read on the forward strand.
ACCCACCTCAGGAGAAAACAAAACAAAACCCCGGGAAGTTAGTGAACTGTCAGCAGCAGAGCTTACTCTGGTCTCTCAAGGGCCCAGAGAGTGAACAAGACTTGTCACCACTTGGCTCAGACACTGGGCATGGCCAGGGAAACCTAGCTGGCTGCCTCTGGGTCACTGTGCCTTTCAGATACTGAACCGGCACCTTGCTGGGCTGTGTGTTCAGGGCCACTGCAGCGTCCCAAGGTCACAGAATTCCTAGGTATCTGTTTGAGCTGTGGATGGGGCCAGGCGCAACCTTCTTCCCAGCCGTCCTCCCCAACAAAGAGGCAAGCTCTGGGGCAGAAGAGGAAGAGGGGTGCAAGGAGCCTCCCCCGCCAGAAGAACAAGGACACCCAATCTTCCCCACGTACAGATTTTTGCTCTTTCGCTTCTGGGAGGCTTCCTCGTCATCCGCGACCACGTCAGCTCCGCTCATCTGCAGAGAGAAGGCACACAATACAGTCCCGGCGTGCAAGGCTGCTGCCCGACACACAGCCTCCAGGGTCAACGACTCCTGGCAACCAGGTGGCCCCCACCCGCGGTGGCCCTACCCCCAGCAGTACAGGTTGAGGGAGGAAAACCCCAGAACTAGGAACAGCCCATCTGTGCACGCAGCAGACAGCCTTGGCGCAGCCCCCAGCTGGACATCTCCCCCTGGTGGGTGAAGGAGCCAGGCTGGCTGAGGACAGCCAGAGAGGCTGCACTCCTGGCAGAAGGTAGGTCGCAGGCGGGCAAGGAATGGGGCTCCAGTCTGTTTCTGCTGTGTCCTGACGGGTTGCGGCCTTTTTGTTGGTGTCTGCCCCTTAATTTCTCCAGGTGTGGTCATGTCGATTAGCTCAGGAGCCTGAGGTTCTAAGGAGACCTGGGATTTGTCGGCCGTGTGCACAGAATCGTTGCACGGCCTGACGGCACCTCTCTTGCCCGTAAGCTTTCCCAGGGTACCTGGGGCCCGCAAGGTAACACCCACTCTCCATAACATGACAGGGCCTCCCACCTCCAGATCTGAGCAGAAAGCTCCACCCTAGCAGCACCACAGTTCCTTGTCCTCCAGCCGATGCCTGCTCCCTCAACGTCTTTGACGGGCCTCCAGCCAGGGTCTGTGCCTGTCCTGCCTCCCTCTCCTCCAAAGACCCAGCTTTAGGAAACTTGGGACTCAACCTCACCAGGCAGCTCAAACACCTCTGTCCCTTGGAAGATCGTCCTGACCCGTAGAACAATTCTGTGTCCCATTCACTGCCTTTAGAATCTCACCACACCTGAAATTTGGTTTGCTACAAATTGTCCGCCTCTGGTTGGCTATGGGTTACCAGCAGCCAATCGTAGTTTTGCTCAATAAGTCAATGTGTCAAACGCATGCACAGATGAATCAGAGAGGGGAATGATGAAAGACTAGGAATGGTGAAGCCCTCGCTGCTTGACCCCAAGCCTTCTGCTGCATGCGGTGTTCCTTCAGGCTGAAGATCCCACTGTCTCATCTCCTTGTCTCTGCCTGTGCTGTACCCTGTCTGGAGGCCCTCACCCTCCCATCTCCTGCTCATCTGACCCTTTGCCAGACCTGCGCAGACACTGCAGGCTCCAGACCTCTACACTGGGCTGGCCTCTGGCTCCCTCTCCCTGCCTGGGCTTGAGCATCCTCCTCCACAGGAGACCCAGTGACAGGGCCCTGACAGTGCTCCCCACTCCCTGGAGCAGAGCCCAGTCTGTGTCCTGAGACAGTGGAAGACTCAGAACCAGGGTAGGATGGGCATGAGCCTCTTTTCCAAGGCAAAGCAGAAGCCTACTGGGTATGAACCTCAGCCAGATTTTCATGAGATCCAACATGGACTTCAATTTCCTCATAATGATGAGCTAAGCCTTAAATGTTTTCTGTATTCTTTATTCTAGTTTAGGTGTAAAATGTCCCCTAAAAGGCTTAGGTGCTTTTGAAAGGGGGCCCTTTGAAAGGTGGCTGGATCATGCAGGCTCATGCAGGCAGGGTCTGGAAGGACGAGGAGGCACACTGGTTGGGGTGGTGGCCTGGAAGGATCTGTCTGCTTCCTTGGCTCCTCCCTTGGCTCTGCTCCCTGTCCACCATGCGGTGAAGGGCTCTCCCCTGCCATGCCTGTGCCGAGCTGCCCAACCATGGACTGCAACCTCTGCACATTGTGAGCTATAATCCACATCTCCTCCTTTGAGTCATAGGTGTCATGGGCTGCACTTCAGCAATGAGCAAAAGGACTGGAACAGCAGCCCTTATGGCCTCCACGCAGTGCCCACTTGAGGATGGATGGATGGATGGATGGGTGGGTGGGTGGGTGGATGGGCAGATGGATGGATGGATTATATCCTCAGGTATGGAGCTTGCCTTGGAGGCCAAACCCCAGAATGGACATAAGTTACATACTGGCCCACTCATCTTCATAAGGAGTCTGGAAGGTTAAACAGAGGCTCTGAGTCACTTACCCAAGGATAAGTGACAGAGCCAAAACTGAGTGGTCTGAATTTAAGGCTGGGTTTCTCCACCAGAGGACGCTGCTACTTCAACACTGGGAGAGCACACATTTTTGATGCTTCCAGCGAGATTCAGGGAAAACATTGCCTCCTTCCTGAGCCTGTCTCCCCACTGGCTATAAATCATGTATATATGTGCACACAGCAGCACACGCCCCTGTGATGTGTAATTCAGGGCTGGGCTTTGGAGCCCAGCCTGGGCATCAGCCCTGTTTCCCAGCCTCTTGGCTCAGTTGCTTAGTGGTGGCAGAGGGGTAGTGAGGGTTGCCCCATGCAGAAGTGAACAATTCTCAGGTGGAAGTCGGGGTTTTCATGATCCAGTCCCTGGACACACTGTGTTCTCAGTCGCTCAGTGGCCCTGGGAGTGGCACCACTGTCCCCCCAGCACACACACACAAGCTACAATCACATTGGCCTGGCTCAGCAGAAGCCCCCACCCGTGGGAAAGGGCCCACTGCGCTGGGCTTCCTCCCATTCTAACCTCAGCTTCCGCACTTTATCAGACCCACACAATGGGCTTGGGGACCGCTCCTACCCAGCCTCTACACAGCTGGGAAATGGGCTCTTCCTTCCACCACTGGGAGGGTATCGTCTTCAATAGGGATGGGCCCGAGGGAAGCAGCCTGACTGAGGACTGAGCCATGCTGGCCTTGGAACTCAGAACCCCTGGCAGTCAGAGAAACCATGCACCAGGCAGGGCCAGCAGGTCAGGAAGAGCTGAGAAGAGCGGATACCCAGTGGACAGAGCTCTGAGTCTTCCTCTAGGGATTCCCCGATGCACAGGGAGCTTGTGGCCCAGGGCCTTGGAAGGGGTCTAAGTGGGCCCCTAAATCTTCCTCCAGCTGCAGCGGGGCCTGCTTTTCCCTATCTCCTGCTTCCCTGCTAAAAGGCAAAGGGCCAGAAGCCCAGAACCACCCACATCCCTCTGTGCACTCAGGCAGGAACCCCTGGGGCCGGCCCCCCTTCACCCAGCCACCACCAGGCCCGGCAGCTTGCAGCCTCTTGGAATAATAATTATAATTCTTCCCATCATTAGAGCTATAATTACAGTAGTGATTAACAATGTAGATTCATAATTGCCCGGATCTGACTCCAAGCTTAATCACGTATTAACTAATTGACCTTAGTTCAGTTGTACCCCTCTCTGTGCCTCAGTTTCTTTATGGCAACTGGGTGTGAACCTGGACTTGCCTGACAGGGCTGGCAACAGCAGGCTTAGGTAGTACTTCTGGGGCACTTGCTATGTATGGGATGCCTGTTTCCAGTGCTTTCTCCTTTTAACTCTTCTGCTAATTCTAAGAAATACTTGCTGCTGTTTCTCCCTGTTCACAGCTGAGGAAACTGAGGCCCACGGTAGTGTGCTAACTTGCCTATGCTCCCCACAGTTGGCAAGTAGCAGAGAGTTTGGAGTCTGGCTCCAAAGCTGAGCGCTGGGTGGGGGCTCCTCTGTGGGCACAACCCCAGCAAGTTACCTTCCTGGTCCTGGTCTGAGTCATAGTGCTCCCTGGCTGGGCCCCATGCGCCCATGTGAAAACGGTGGGTCTAAACTCTACATTTACTTATTTAAACATAGGGAATAATTCTTTAGGCCATCTGAAAGGATCAGGCTTGCAAATGTCATCGCATCCTGGAGCTGGAAGGCTCCGAAAGGGTCTTCTCTGCCAGGGTGGGAAGCTCAGGGCAGTGGGCTGGCATCCTCCTTGACAGCCTCTGCCCCAGCCAGGCCTCCATGGGGAGGCAGGAAGGAAGCTGGGGCAGGGCCACTGCCTTTGGTCCCTTCACTGGCAAGAATGATGACCCTGAGCAGATTGAGGTGCAATTTATGACTGTGTCTTGGACCCCAGACACAGAATTTATCCAGCGGAGCTCCTCCGGCACCTCAAGAAAAGGGCAGATGTAGGCCTCTGGATCTGCTCTGCTGGGCATCTGGATGTCCGTCAGCAGGGGGCGCCATGCACCAGCTCACCCACACAAAGGAAACACCAACCCATTGGATTTACCTGGACACCCTTCTCTCAGGAGCTAGCAGGCACACCTATGCGACAGCTGTGCCACACAGACCACCCCTGAGATGTGCCCAACGTTCCTGCTCACAGTGGATAGCACTCAGGACATACACAGGTAGGATGACAGCGGCGGCGGAAGAAGGAACAGCAGAAGGAACAGTGTCCCCCTGTGGCAGGCAGCATGCGCTCCTGGCAGCCACAGCTCACTCAAGCATCAGCACAGATGCCCCCCTCAGCTCTTCTGGCCCTTCTGGGTCTCACCTCGCTCATTACCAGATCACAGCCCAGGGCACAGAGCCTGGACAGACCCCAGCACAGAAAGGATTACACACTGCTGCCTGAATCCTTAGGACAAACCCAAGAAGACCTAGCATTCCCGTACTGTGGAAGAGAAAAAGAGCTCAGAGAAGGAATCTATGTGGCCAAGGTCTCAGAGCCAGGAAGGAGGAGGCAGAGCTGAGACTTGAACGTGGATCTCCCTGGATCCACAGCCTGAAGATTTACCTCTTATCTGGCACTGTCTGGGATTAATGGCCCATCATCAGCCTTCCCAAGTCAGCCAGGCCCAAGCCAGGAAACATGGGAGAATACACCTCCTCTCCTCCACTCTACCTTCCTCTACCCCAGCCCCTCATCAGCACGAACTCATGGGCCGGGGAGGTCAGAGGACTGGACAGGGGGAGGTCACTGTCTGGCTGAAACCTGAATGGCCGTGCAGCCTGCGCCAAGACAGCCTCAGCCCTGTGGAGAGGGGAGCGCCAGTGCCACCACCCAGCACTGCCGTGAAGGTCAGAGGTGGATGGTGGTGCTTTGTGAGGGGCCACAACCACCACTGCTCTAGCTCCTGCTGACCCCGACTTCCTCTCCGCCTCCTCCACAAAACACCAAGGCCATTTATGGAACAGCCTCTCGGTGCTCAGTGCAAGCACTACCCTAAATATCTGGATCAAGCTATTTCATCCTCCCAGCACCCCTAAGCGGTTGGTACCAGTCCCTCTCTACCCATCTCAGTGAGGTAACAGGCTCAGACGGGGTAGGGATTAGCCCAATGCCTGCCACAAAAGGGGGCCAGTGGCAGCCAGGTGCTCATCTAGTATAGGCTCCCTGGTCTCTCAGCCAGGACAGGTTCCTTACTGAAGCTGGTGGACTGGAGGGAGCAGGAGGAGGCTGAAGAAGGACTCAAGGCCCAGAAAGTGGACATCTCATGGGAGGAAGGGTGACTACCCTGGGGCTGGGTGTATTCTCGGAGCCTCCCCAGCACAATCACTCCAGCTCACGAAAAGTGGGTACAGGCCCAAAAAGAAGGGGAGAGGCTGGGATGACAGCAGGAACCTGGGCACCCACAGGAGAGGCTGAGGCAGTAGAGCTGACCCCGGCCTAGGAGGAATGCGTGCTCCAAAATAGGAGTTGGGCCAAGAGGGTTGGGGAGCTAGATGTGTGTGCACAAATGTGCTCAGATTTATCAGAATGTAAATATTTGTGTTGGAGCGTGAGTAACAGAGGACTAGGGTGGGAAGGGAGGGTCTGGCAGGGTATCAGCATTGGGAGGCCCAGGGCAGGTGGCGGGTCTTTGGTCCTCAGTTGCCCTCTAGAGAGAGCTGGCCAGGCCTGATGCAGCTCAGCGCAAAGCCCCAACTCTCCTGCAGCACTGCCTCAAGGAGCAGCCCGCGATGGTAACTCTCAGGCCCAGGAGGGCATCACAATCCGTGGAAGGACTGCTTCACAAGCAGCGTCTGGGCACCACCCCTGGAAATTCTGATTCTAAGAGCCTAAGCTGGAGACTAGACATCCCACCTAAGCGGCTTCCTTCTGGAAATTTTGGAGCACACAACATTTTGAGAACCACAGATGCTTACAGATGAGGACACTAAGAGCCATTCCTAACTCCTCAGGGATTCTGTTTCACCTCAATGCCCTTTCTGGAGGTCTCTACCCTGTCCTTCCAGCCAGACCACCTTGCAGCAGAACCTATCTTCACAAATGCAGAGTCAGCCTTACTGCTAGTGGCTAAGAAGCGAAGAGGGCTTCGGAGACCCTGTCCCAATTCAGTGGGGAAGTGTGCTGGGATCCATTAGCGATGTCTGCTGTGGATTTAGAGTGAGGAGTGGCAGCATGCATGCCCTATGTTGTCCTTTAGGGATCCCCTGCTCTAGCTAAAGAATGCTTGCTCCTTCCTCTGGTTATTCTAAAGGTGCTCAGCCTTTTGGGCCAGGCTGGAACATCTTCCTCCAAATGCTTTGTTCCATGCACCCGAGTCACTTCTGAGCCTGCAGGCCTCTGAGGGTTAGCTCCACTGGGCCCTGACTGCCCTTCCCACTGAGCCACTCCCACTTGTCATGAGAACGCCTCACCCTGCAGCCACACGTCAAGAGGAGGACAGGCACCAGGGCTCCATGAGGCCTTGCCAATGTCACCCATGGTCTTGGACCCTGGCCTCTTCTGGTTCATTCTTCCCACCCTGAGACTCAACTGCTAGTGGCCCCTATTTCCCAGGGAAAGCAAGGGGGGCTCACAGGAGTGCGGCAACTTGCCCAAAGCCACACAGGAAGTGAGGGACAGCACAAAGCGTCACACTGCATGGTGGGCTTCAAGCCCACGGCACAATCTGTTCCCTCCTAAGCTGTGTTCCCAGCCCACACAGGTAACTCATTCCTCACATCTCTGTGGCCCCTGAGGTGACACCCAAGCACAGGGCCTTGCGCACCCAGGACACCCGCATTTGCATACCTATGTAGAAATATTTGCATAGGCAGCATAGTACATATAACATAGTACTTACAAGTTCTAGTCCTGCAACCAGAATCTAATTCTGGCTTAGACACCATAAACTGTATGCCTGGAAAAGTTAGATAACAACTCTATGCCTGGGTTTCCTCACTTGTAAAATGGGCACAAAAATACCCTCTGCCTCACAGGATTCTTTTGAGAATCAATGAGTTAATACAAATTGTTTAGAATAATGCCAGAGCTAGTGAGATAGCTCAGCAGACTAAGCATCTGCTTAGGCAAGCGCAGGAATCGGGGCTCGTCCCTGTAGCACAGGCCATGCCAGCCCTGCTCCCAGATGCACTGAGTCAGGGACCAAGTCCCAATGTGGTGGTATACACTGTAATCCCAGCACTGGGGAGGCTGAAAACAGGAGGACCACTATGAGTCTCAGCTGAAGGAGAAGGAGAAGGAGAAGGGGAAGGGGAAGACGAAGAGGAAGAGGAGGAGGGGAGGAGAAAGAAGAAGAAGAGGAAGAAGAGGAGGAGAGGGAGGAGGAGGAGGAGGAGAAGAAGAAAAGAAGAAGAAGAAGAAGAAGAAGAAGAAGAAGAAGAAGAAGAAGAAGAAGAAGAAGAAGAAGAAGACGATGACGACGGAGGAGGAGGAGGAGGAGGAGGAGGAGGAGAAGAGGGGGGGAGAAGAAGAGGAAGAGGAAGAAGAAAAAGGAGGAGAAGAAGAAGAAGGCCAGCATAGGATAGGATAAATAGATGCCCTTTGTGATTATGGGTTGTAGGTTTCTAGTTCAGCTAGGGCTGGAATATATACAAATTGTAACTCTTTATTTCCTCTGCTATTATCTCGGATATTTTAACTCCAAATACTCATTGTCCTAGGCTGTGACAAACCTACTCTGTCTTCGTCGGGGACGAGAAGACAGTGAAGCCACAGAAACCCAGCATCTGAAGTCGCAGAGTCAGTTTGTCGAGACTCTGCCTTCGAGCTCCCTCAGCCTTAGTTTTGTCACGTGGGTGGAAGGTTCCGTGGGAGTCTCACAGAGCGGTGGGGGCAGGGGGCAGGGAGCAGCGGCCCCTCCCCCTCCCACAAGCCTCCCCGCTTCCTTCCACCTTTACCCTCTTACCTTCCTGTGTCCTGTGAAGAAGAGGGAAAGGTGGTGCATGGAGCCACCATTGCGACCCAGCTCTTTCTTGAGGGTGCGGGGTGAAGGGATGGCCCAGCCGGATGAGGAACCCTCGCCATCTGAGCAGTGTAGGGTGGTGTCGGAGGAGAAGCAGGGCCCTCGGGCCTCTTGCAGCAGGCTACCCTCGCTGTGCGTCCGGCGCCGCAGCGAGTTCTGTACCCGCAACGAGAGGCTACACTCGCCCGCCTGGCCCGTCTCGATCATGCTGCTGCGCTTGGCCTCACAGCGCTCTCCGTAGTTGTCATCACTTGTGTCCTCATCCTCCTCTTCCTCTTCATCCTCCGCCTCCTCTGTCCCCTCTGCCTCCTCCTCATCGCCCGAGCTGCCTCCCTGGGCCCCTGCCTGCTGGCTGTAGGTGCTGTCCAGCCGGACCTCGGGGATCACAAAGGCAGGTCTGGAGGCGGCAGGCAGGGACTCAGTAGCTGCCACTAGGTCTCCAGAGCGCAAGGTCTCCTCAGCAAGGGCCTCAGTGGGCACAGAGCACTGGCTGGGAGCCAGATCTTGACAGGGTGGAGGGGTCTGGGAAGGGGGCTTTGCGACTGCAGGGAGGTCTTGGCCAGCTGGAGGGTCCTGGTGAGGTGCAGGTTCCTGATCAGCAGGGAGGTCCTGGCGAGGGGGGAGTTCTGAGGTTGGAGGAGACCCCTGGCCCGGTAGGGAGTCTTCCCTTGCTGGGGCTTCTGAGCTTGGAGGGGGCTCTTGGCCACAAGGAGAGTCTTTATTGGGCAGAGACTCTTGCTGGCCAGAAGCAGGTTGCTGCCCCGAAGAGGAGTCCTGGGTGGGCGGAAGCTCTCCTCCTGGAGGCAGCTCCTGCCCAGGAGAGCAGTCCTCGCTGGGTGGGGGCTCCTCGGCACCTGGCCCCTTCCCTTCCTCCAAGGGCATCTCTTTCTTCTCATCTGCCTCTGTCTCCAACATCTGGAAAGCAGAAGAGATACAAGGAAGGTTCAGAAGAGGAGGCTACAAGAGGCCAAACAGGATGTGCGAACCCACGTCCCAGAGGCTGGCACCAAAGTCAGGGAGCAGTCTGAACCCTGAAACCCATAAAAAAAAAAAAAAGTCCAAGGACTGGACTGGATGGAAACCCAAAAGGTTTCTTGGCTCGGCGCATGGAGCATGGGTCTGGCCCGTGCCGTGTAGGCCTCGTGCCAGTCTCAGTCCCCTCTCTCTCTCATGCCATCTACCCCACTGCATCACTCTCCTCATTTTACAAAAACAAAACAGGAACAACACTGCACTGGGAGTGAAGGAAGAGCGCGACACAGTCTCTGCCTCTATGGACCAGAACCAAAGTAAGCCCCGCGCCAGAGCAGTCGCTGAGTGGCAGAATCCTCAGCACGGCCAGAGAGCTGAAGTTTAAAAGAATCCGAGTGAGTCATCCCAACAAGAATTTGCTCTAAATGTTAAGTATCTTTTTGAAACCAGTACACTAGAATGAAACCAGAACTATAAAACATGGCCCACACCTGGACTAACCAGATGTCACAGACACACAGGCCATCGCCGAGGCACTGAGAGATCACTCACCCAGTGACTTTTAAACTGTTGGAGGAGCCCTAGGGATCACACACACACACACACACACACACACACACACACACAGTTTCTTGCCTCACACACAATCCAAGAGACCCTCAGGATTTTGCTAGGTAGATTTCAAATGCAAACAAAGAAAAGGCCAGTTCCTGTGATGAGACACTGAAAGGCGTTTTTCCTACAAGGAAGTTGTGGCCCTGGCAATGTCCAGTGTCCAGGAGGGCCACAGCCTCAGGGAGTAACAGCTCTCAGTCCTGATCTAGGCTCCTCGCCACACCCAGGCACTTGGAATGTTAGAGCTAGAACTCTTTAGAGCCCAGATGGGCCACAGCCACCTACAGCCAATGAAAGAGGAAGTCTCAACACCTACTCTGGACACTGAGAGGCACAGGAACAAGTTCACAAGTGTGCTCCAGCACAGAATTTCCACGGCACGTACCCCCAGAACTTTGTTCTGTGCTCAGGCTCCAGAGGCTGTGAGTAACCACTGGATCAGTCACAAAACTAGAAAATAGAACCACGAGTACAATGACTTAGCCACTGCCCTGAGACCCGAAGGCCATGCCCTCCCTGCGCTGAGAAACTGAGAAACCAGGGAAGGGTGGGGATGGACGAAGCTCAGGCAGGCCTTCTCAGCTGTGAGTGTGTGGCCCAGGCACACAAGGCTGTGGGCAGCTGCACACACACACACACACACACACACGAATGCATATCAAGGGTCACACTCTGGGAGCACCAGAGCAGATGTGAAAGTACAGTGTGGGCATGAAAGAAAAAAAGAACCTCATGCAGTGGAGAGGAAGGGGGAGCAATGGAGGATTCTAGAATGACCAGGGTGGGTCAAAGAGCACACACCTTAAGCCCTGGTTCCTAAGCCACTGACTCCACAGCCCTTTCGCTCTAGCAATACCGTTGTGTCTAGGAGGTGACCACCCAGGGACCCTGAGATCTCACAGCCTTAGGCCATAAAACATCAGCAATAGAAACCCTTCAGTGCATCGAAAGGGCGGTGGAGGTCCAGAGAGGGGCAGGGGCCAACCTGGAATCACACAGCAGGAGCAGGTAGAGCCCATCAATAACCAGGTCTGCTCCTGTGAGGAGGATAACCAACATGCCCAAGTGACAAACTAGAATAGACTATAACCAGTCTAAAGCTCTTAATGGAAACAAGGTGAGTGGCAGTAGCTGTACTGATTTATAAAAATGGATCTGGATGGAAATTCTGAACTCAGGGATCTCATACACGGGTTCACCTTTCCCAGAAAGAAATTCCTGAACGTAAACTCTGCCCAAGGCCTGGAATCAGTGTTGGCCACTGTGATATCAAAGCTCTTAATCCAGAACTGCTAGAAACTAAGGGCTGTGGCTTAGCCCATCTGGCTATTGAGAAAAACATGGCTCTCTGCTGGACAGGCAAGAAGACCAAAGGCCCAGACTGGCTGGACAGGGGCTTGGTGATTTGAGCTGCATCATTCAGAGCTGGAAGAGCCCCAGAGCCCAGGCCTCCAAAGCCAATTTCTGATCTAGGATGCGGGTTTTTTTTTGTTTTGTTTTTGTTTTTGTTTTTTTGTCTTTTTGAGGCAGGGTCTCACTATGCAGTTCAGGCTGGCCTTTGTAGCCCAGGCTGGCCTCGAACTTGCACCAATCCTCCTGCCTCAGCCTCCCAAGAGCTGAGATTATAGGCATGCGCCACCACGCCTGGCTCCAATTTCTGATCTAAACCCTAGACTCCAGGGAGCATCTTCATCTAGAAAAATAAATGGTCCCCAGCCAACTCCCCTGAACCCCACATTCCCACCACGCTTCTGCACACACACCTGCCTCTCTAGTCTGTGGGGAAACATGAAAGCAGCAGCAACCCCAGGTGTCACTGGGGCCTGAGGCTGAGTGGCACTAGGACAGGAGCAGGCTGACTTCTCCTTCCTGGGGGCAGGGTGGGGTCAGGCCTGTCCCAAGGATACCTGCCTGCAGAGCCCACCGAGTATCCTGGGGAAAGTACAATACCAAGCCCCAAACCAGAAATGCGAGTCAGCCTGCCTCTGACAACCTGCCCTAGGCTGGACCAAACCAAAGCAAGAGGGGAAGCACCACTGGGCAGAGGTGCTTCTCTCCAGGGGACCAAACCCAGGGACCAGGACTGCCAAAAATCACCCAGAGTGCCCAGCAGCTATGCCCTCCACGCAGCGGCCCATCCTCAGAGCCTCTCAGGCCCCACAGCCTGTCTTTCATTGGGAACAGAGCCCTGGAACATTGGGTGGAACTCATAGGCTCTGGCTGGACTCCCCATGTGCCTGGCCCAGGGAGAACCCTGGATAGGGTAGTGGTTACAAGCAGTCTCATCTTATCTTAGAGTTGGGAGGCTGAGCCCCTAGAGAGAAAGGAGAAACCTAAGAAGTCAAAGGCTCACGTGCAGGACTAAAACTAGTCTCCTGTCCACAGCCTTGCACACACAAGGATTTGGGACCCTCAGGATCCAGATGGGGTGGGGGACAGCTAGCCTCAAATTGGAAGTGGGACAGATGCTTTGTAGACAGAAGCTAAGGTTCACGGTCCCTTGCTGTATTCCTAGGCAGGGGCTGTGTGACCACAGCCAGGTGGGCAGTTGTGGTCAGGCCACCACTCCGGGGAGAACTGTGGTAGAGTGGCTTGAGGGGTGCTCTGTGACAGCTACGGCAGCTGAGTACCCCAGGGGTGAGCAGCGGCAAGCACAGGAGAATGACAGCGAGAGAGGAGATGAAGATGAGGGCAAGGTCGCAGAATGAATGGCAGGTGTGGCTTGTCTGTCACCAACAAATGACAGCAACGGGGCAGTCTGCACCAAACCTGCTGGGGCAGTGACAGCCGGATGTGGGGACAGGGCACAGAGGCCTTCATTCATTCCCTGGGCTTAGGGAAGGCACTGAGGGGACAGCGGTGAATGAGTCAGACACTGAGTAGCTGCTCTCAGGGAAGCAGACAAAAAGAAGGAGGGCAGAGGCAGGGCTTCAGGAGCCTGTTGACACACCAACGGGGGAAGTGCAGGCGGCTGGGGACACACTCAGCTGTTGCAACAGGTTGGGGTGACAGGAATCCAGCCTGCTCACCCAGGGACTCCCGGCTGCCCCTGGCCAGCGCAGCCTCGCCCTCCCGGGGGCCCATATCTCTCCATCCATCACGTCCTTGGCTTGGCTGGACCAGGGTTAATCTTGGACCCCTCTTGCCTGCCAGCAACACACAGGAAATGAGCCAGGCCCTCTAAACAGCACCACTGTTCAGGAGCTAATCAAATCCCCTCCCAAATCCAATCCAGAGCTCCAAACAGGCTAGGGAAGGGTGACAACTACAACGCCGAGAACTCCTGCTACACCAGTGCGGCTCCAGGGCCCAGACCCCCACCGGCTGCCCAGTGTCACACAAGCTGCACACTTCCAGGCCAGGACTCCTGACCGCAGAGGCAACCTGCAGGTCTCACCCGATGACTCGTCACATGCACCCAGATACCTGCCAGCAGCTGCCCTCAGAACCACTTCCTGCTCTGGGAGGCGGTATGCCGGGCTTTGCCCAGGCCTCTGGGTATCCCGTGCTCAGTCAGCACTGGACAGAAAGCCAGAGAGCTCGGCTAGAATCTTCAACATTCGCTAGCTGAGAGATCCCAGGCTGCCCAGCTTTCCAGGCCATGAACTAGAGGGAAGCTGTCCCCTCTTGTTCCTTCAAGTTTGGGGTATCCTGGTCCCCACCTTTTGGGTCCCCAGCCCCAGGCTGCTTGACCAGCACCTAGCATCCCCCGCCCGGCCTCAGTCTGGCTCCTCCAGGTCTGGCTTCTTGGCAACCAGAGGCCTAAGCCTTCACTGCTGTCTCTGCCGACCATTCAGGGACCCTTCAGGCCATTCTTTTCCCTGCTCCTAGCTAGACAGGTTGGACAAAGTCCAGAAGGACAGAGGCTACAGCTGACAGCACCAGGGGCTGTCGATGCTGAGCCTGCTTCAGATTTACTGGGCAGAGGAGCTTGGGCTTAGCCTCTCGGTGCCTCAGTTTCCTTATGCACTACACAGGGTTTAAAAACACTTCCTCGCACTGTTATTACGTGAATAAATGGGCTAATGCACATCCAGAGCATGGCCCTGGGCACCAGGCAAGCACTCAGTGTTAGCCACTGCCTTTCAGCAAAGTTTAGCTCTATTTCCTCTCAGACTTCCTGTGACCCTCTGCTGACCCTCACCCCACAACTTGCTCTGGGGGGACCTCTGTCCCCTCAGGCCAGCATGCTCCTCCATTAGGCACCCAGCAGGCTGCTCCTCAGCCCACAATCACCCATTGACCACGGATACCTCCCAGCCCACACAGCAAGCCCAGACCTTCCTCTGGATCCTGTATGCCACACGCAGGCCAAGACCCAGTCCCCACACAGGGGCCCTGCAGCCAAACATACATCCAAGCTCAAAGAGACACAACAGGGCAAGAGAGAAGGTCCGATGATCTCTGTCCTCATGGAGCTCACAGGCTAGAGAGGAAGGGCGCCATCTGTATGCTAAGCACGCCCTGCAGGGTACAGCAGAGAGGAAAGAAAGGGGAGACTGGGCCAGGAGGCTTAGAGGGAGGGAGGACTTGAGAAGGGACAGCAACTTGCTCCGTCCACAGGGGGGCACAGGGGGCCACAGGGAGCTCAGCCCACATACTTGAGGGACAGAGTGGAGAACCCCTGCGTACCCCATCAGTACCCAAGAATAATCCAGCCTGGTCTGAGCACGTGATTTCCCTGATCCCTCCCTCCCTCCTCTGAGTCCCTTCATGATACCACCTTAGGCAACCAGCCTGGGAACTTGGATACTATTCTCTCTCCTTTGCCTTCACTACCACCCCTCGTGGCCAGTCCTCCAATCCTCAGGACTGTTCTTTGTTAGATCTTGGAAGTCTGTCCATTGGGGAGCCATGTATGATAGGGATAGCAGAGAGAATAGTGCCCTGTGCTTCCTGCTCAATTCCCAAAGTTGTCCTAAAAAATAAATGTATTGGTTTTAAAGAAGAAAAGAGGAGGAGGAGGAAGAGGAGGAGGAAGAGGAGGAGGGGGAGGAAGAGGAAAAAGAAGAAAATGAGATGGAGAGGAAGGAAGAGGAAGGGCAAGATGGAGGGGAG
>PVJA010016801.1:0-42778 GCA_004027025.1 Myocastor coypus
CCCGCGGGCGCTCCACCCCGCCCCCGGCCTGGGTCCTGGCCCCGCCCCCAGAAGCCAGATCACGCCCGCATGCCCGCCCAGTGGGTCCAAGCCCCGCCCCTGACCCAAGACCACGCCCACACCCCGCCTCTGCTATTCAGGCCCAGCCTCCGAGCCCCGCGCTAGGCTCGCCCGAGCCGCGGCCGCTCAGCCAACTGGGCCTTTGTCTAGACCCCCAGCCCCCTTCCGCGGGCTGCAGCCCAGCCGGCTCCCAGCCAAACGCGGCCTGGAGTGTGGGACGGGACCGAGCCGCGCACCAGGGCCGCGCTCAGGGCTCCGCGCTTGTCGTGCACCCTGCGGTGCCGCCAAGTTGCACACACCCGTGCACACTCCGCACACGCGACTCCACACGCCCTCGGCTTTCGAGGAACCACAGACCTGCCCTGCTCACGCTTGCACACAGCTCTGACTCACAAGGACACGTTTACACCCTGCAGGTGGGACAGTCTTCCCATAATACCATCGCGCGCAGGTGCCACAGCGACACACACAGCCTTTGCACGCACGCACGCAGCTCTGGCCGTCGTGTTTCCTTACGGACGCTGTCCTACACCCAGCAGGCCACGAAGCATTCAGACCTGTTTCCACGCTTCCCACACTAGCCCACCACCCAAGCTTCTTCCACGAGCACCAGCCTGTGCTTTTATGGCTTCTCACCACCCAAAGTGCCTCAGTGTGGACCCTGGATACTGTCTTGAGTCACTCTCCCAGCCCCGCGCCAAGGCAGCCTGGAGACTTCTTCCGGGCCTTGTTCATGTCTCCTCTACTGCCTGAACATTTGCAGACAGCCCTGGGCTTAGGATAGAGAGAAAACACGCGCGTGCGTATGTGTGTTTGGTTGGGTGTGGATGTGTGTGATGCTTTGAGGATAACCTTTTGAGTAATGATGGAGAAAAGAGAATAAAGATCCAAGTTTCCGTTGTTTCCTGCCGGTTGCTAGGTTCCAGAGACTCCTGGTGAGATTTGCAGCCTAGAGTGAGGTGTACTGTGGACAGAAAGAAATGCCCGGCTAGCTGGGTAGCACCAGGCCTGCTCTGCTGGCTCAGGAAGGTATGTTCCCCATGATAGGGGCCTACAGGCACCACCCTGGCCATCCGCTGACTCAGGGAAAACAGGGCAGGGCTGGGGCCTCCCATCCAGGCACGCAGGGATTATTAAAAAAAAAAAAAAAAACCACATCCTGATCCCACATGGATACTCTGCTCCAGAGCCTGGGGTCCCTCTGCCCTATGGGCACATTCCTGAGGGACCCAACAGAGACCCTGGAGGAGTAGAAATCACATCCAGAGTCGCTAGGCTAACTTAAAACTTGATAGCTCCGGGGCCCGGTGGGATGGCTCAGTGGTCTAAAGCGCCTGCTTGAGGAAGCTTGGGCGGCTTCAGGGACCACGGTTCCATCCCCGGCACCACATGCTGCACCAGCCCTGCCCTCGGGGTGGGTTGAGCCGGCCATAAAAATGAGTCAATAAACAAAGGTTCTGAAACAAGGAAAAAAAAAAAAAAAAAAAAAAAAAAACTTGATAGCCCCATCCAGATTCCAGCACTGTGCCAAGTTCTGTGCCAGCTCCAGACAGGGAGACCCAGAAGGGATGCTCAATACCCCCCCACCATCCCCCATAATCTCTTGGAGGGGCCTCTGGGGGACTTCATTCTCTGACTGATTGACAATCCTGTCACACCTTCCAGCTTTACAGTACTGAACAAATCATGGAACCCTCTATCTCTCAGAGTGAGACTAGCACTGATTCCCCTCCCAGTGTTGTCATGAGGATTAACGCAAAGTAATGCTTGTTAACCTTCAGAGGTAACCACTGAATAGGTGGTAGACATTCTCTTATTAGGATTTCTGGGTGGGGTTCCAATCTGATGGAAGAAAAACAAGCCTGTCTGTCTGCCCTCGGAGAACTCCCATCTGATGGCCGAGCAGCCACTGCACAGATCTCTGGCTCCCAATCTGATGGTGGGGCCTCGCCCCTGCCCCCACCCCAGGGACCTCCTGTCCTTCCTTAGGGAGCAACTTCAGGAACACCTCTATCTGCTGAGGAAAACTTCAGTACTGACTTCAGAGCTGGCAGGTGGCCAGGCCAGTGGCAGGGTCTTTGTGAGACCCAGCCTGCATAAGGAGGGTGAGCATCCGGGACAAACTCCACTTCATGAGCTGCCTGCACTTCTGTTCCCCACCCCAGGGTCCTTTAAGTTCCAGAGATTGGGGCTTGCATGGTCTGCCTGTGAGCAAAGGCGAGAGGGGAACAAGCAGCCCTTTGTAGATGTTTGGTCACAGCTAACCCAGCGCTGTATGTCCTGCTTCCTAAAAAGAGTTTGTGGAAAGAGATGGTAACACTAGCTGGGGTGTGCAGAGGGCAGAATGTCACAGAGAGCAGGCAAATGCAGCCCAGAGCAGCCCCCTGCCTGGGGACAGTTGGCCTCCACATACTCTGTACCCCTAATTACTGTCCTTTGCTGAGGACTGGCTGGCTGGGTCCATATAGTTAGACTGCCTTCTCAGACTGCTCTGTCTAGGGTCCAGCTGTCACCTCTTAGGGCTTAGAAGGACAGGAGGGCCACAGCCCTCTGGGCCTTGCTGAATCTTAAAGGTACCTATAACCACCTGCTAGTATTCATCGTTCAGGGGTACTGTCACATTCTTGGGGACAGAAATAACTCTCATCTTGCACAGGGTTCCTTAGGAAAGAGGAACTAGGAAGGTTTGGAGCAGCAGGAACAAACACAGAACCTGAGTTTTGAGAAAGTTGGAGTTTTTTGAACCAGCCGGCAGGGTGTGTGACTCACCTGTCTGCCACTCCAAAATTGACAGAACTCAGCTTTTTCTGGCTCCACTCCCAGCTCCAACTTTTTTTCCTCCCTTGAAACTTCTTCCTCATTTTACATTCCTTTGGCTATTCATTCACTTTGAACAGCAGTGGACGGTTGAGCAGGTTGTACACTAAACAAGAGTACGCAACCAGATGGGTGCTGTAATATGTCCTGTTTGGGGGCAACCTCTGCCTGGAGAGGCTTCCTTTTGATAGTATCAGTAAAAGCACATCTATAACCCCAGCACCTGAGGAAGCTGGGATGGGAAGAACACAAGTGCAAACCCAGCCTGGGTCACTTAAGAGACAGTGAGAGTCTATCTCAAAAATTAAAGTATAGACAAACAAACACAAATAAAAGGCTCAGGAAGTAGCTCAGAGCAAAATTCCTGGGTTCAATCCCCAATGCCAAAGGGGAAAATAAACCTGGGGATATAGCATAGTGGCACAAGGGGGCCTGCCTGGCAAGTACAGGGTCTTGAGTTTGACTCGCAGTACAACAACTATCATAACACTGGATTTCATTTGCTCACTGTCCTCAGTCATAGATAAGAGATAAGGGTGTATATTTTATTATCCACCTTTTCCAGATAAGGAAATGGAAGCTCAGAGGATGAAGCACCTTATCATTCACAATCAGTGGGAGGTGGAACAGGATCGGATCCACACTGGCCGGATTCTAGAACCCTCGTTCTCAGCCATCCTGACACTGTCTTCCCCGGGAGGTTCTGGGTTCTCCCAGGACAGAGGCACCTCCTCCTCTCTCTGGCATGAGCAGTCCTCTACAAGTGCCCCTTAGACGTGGCCCCTCCCTGATGTCTTCCTATACTTCATCACTTTCTTTTTTCTTTGGTAATATAAGATGTCACTAGGTTGGCCAGGTTGGGATCTAATTTGCCACTCTCCTGCCTCAGCCTCCAGAGCGCCAAGGTGACAGGCATCCACCACCACTGAGCTCTCTCTCACCTTAAGTCCCAGGCCTAAGCCGGGCGTGGTGGCTCACGCCTGTAATCCCAGCACTCAGGAGGCTGAGGCAGGAGGATCGGTTCAAGTTCGAGACCAGCCTGGGCTACAAAAGTGAGCTCAAGGCCAGCCTCAACTGCATAGCGAGCCTGTCTCAAAAAGACAAAAAAAAAAAAGTCCAAGGCCTAAGGGAAGATTCTTGCACTGTGCCCCATGGTTCTCCTGCCTTCTGAGATGCTCCTTGAAAGACGTACTCCAGTCAAAAAAGTTTGGGAACCTATACTTGTTTTCATGCTTTGACTTTCTCGAAGGATAGGGACACAGGATGGCACTTGAACGGGCCTCCAGGAGGTCACCTCTTCAGCTCTCCTTCAGTTGACTCAAGGGAGGACTCCACGTGTTTTTAGAAGGAACCTCTAACATCTCACAGGATGGGAATTTCTACAGAACACTTAGTGGATGCTGTCCCAGAGTCGAGCTTCCATGCTGGCCATAAAAGGTCTTTAGAATATGAATTTGTCATGAGTGGCCCTGCACGCCTGACTCGCCTGCAGCCCGACGGGAATTCCAGTGGCCTTCGGATACCCCCTCACATTCCTGCCCACAAATTCCTCCTTTTAAAGATTTGTCAGGGGCCAGCTATGGGGGCACAAGCCTATAACCTCAGAACTCGGGAGGCTGAGGCAGGAGGATTGTTGCAAGTTCAGGAGCAACATGGGTGAGCAGGATGTGGTGGTGCTTGCCTAGAACCCTAGCACTCAAGAGGCTGAAGCAGAAGGATTACTGTGCGTTCAAGATCAGCCTGGGTTACAAAGTAAGCTGAAGGCCAGCCTGAGCTGCATAGTGAGACTCTCTCAAAAAACGAAAAATAAATAAATAAATAAATAAATAAATAAATAAATAAATAAATAAATAAAATAAAATAAAATTAGGGACCTGGAATCAGTCAGAAAGGCCTGTGTCCCTTCCTCCTTCTAGGTACATGTTCTATTTCATCGCATTTGCATCCTCCAACATGCCTGAGTTCACATCTTGCTTTTCTCACTGGACGCTTCTATGTTTCAGTAAGACCAGGCCTGCTTAGAAATGAATCTGTGGGCTGCTGCCAGTCCCCAAACTGTTTATGAGCAGTTAGCGATGAGGAGCCTACCCCGGAGTGTAAATCAGCCAGGGCCCGGAGTGTGCTGTTTGGCCCAGCTGACTTTTTTCCCTAGAATCCTTCTTCCACCCCGGAAGCAGGGCAGAGCTTTACCCTCGGGTGTAAGCCCTTTATTGTGGGTGGCAGCTGTTGGCAATGTGTGCACCAGCAACTCTGCGCAGCGCTAACGCTGCCTTTGCATAAGCTAACAAGCTAATGCTGTCTTGTCAGTAGTTGGTATGGTGTCTCCTCGACACCCTGCAGCTCATTAACCCTGTCCCACTGTTGGACATTTGGGCCATTTCCCAGTCTTTGTTTTGAACACAGCATGGCTGGGCACACAGTGCTGTGTGGGTCTGTGTGTTTACTTTGGTCACTCCCTCAGGTTTTAGGGATCTCAAATCGGAGGCTAGGGAAGTCACAGGACCTCTGCAGGGGCACAGTGGGAGGGAGAAGCCTGTTGACCTTCGGGCCCCCTGTTCCTTCCTCTGTCCCACACTGCTTTTCCGACAGAGCAGATTTTCCATCTCTTTCATGATTTTCTCTACCAGGCCACAAGCTTTTTGCTGTTGTCTTTAGGAGCTGGAGACAGAAATCCTTCTGGAATGTCCTGTGCCTTCTCCCTCCAAGTTCCCGGCTTTGTTCAGTTGTTCACCAGAAATTCCTGCCCTGCTGGGAGGGGCCCAAGAGACACTTGAAAAGTTTGCCAAAAAACAGTGTGACCAAGGGGCTGGGGACGTAGCTCAAAGGCACAGTGCTTGCTGGCAAGCCTGGGGTCAAGCCTGAGGTCATTAGTTCAATTCCTAATACCAGGAAGAAATAAACTTAAAAGTAGTGGGTGCAGTCTGAAGAGCATGCATGCATGCTTCTTATGTGGGGCCTGCATAGGTGGAAAGAAAAGTTGAGGGTAACCCAGGGCTGGGGAGTGGGGTGAAGGATGGGTGGGCAGAGACTCAGAGGGCCAGGTTCAGAGAGAAGGGAAGGCTAGGGCAGGACAAGGGTCAGGCCCAGGATGTCTCTGAGGCACACACTGCTTGCATGTAGGAGCAAGCTGTGTAGCTCGGTGACAGAGCACTTGCCTAGTGTGTGAGGCCATGGGCTTGATCCCTACCGCTGCAAACGAACAAAACTACTTCCGTTCTAGAATCTGAGGACAATGATAGAAAATTGCCTGCTTGAAAAGGACCACCTTGGGGCCAGGGATATAGCTCAGCGGCATAAGCACCCGCCTGGCAAGTACAACGTCCTGAGTTCGATCACCAGTAATACACACACACACACACACACACACACACACACACACACACACACAAAGGATCACAGTGGATTTCTTTAATGCATTAAAATGTCAGTGCCCTGCCTTGATAGCACATGATGAGGGTTTGCTGGAGTGTACAGTTAAGCTCATAGGCGGTTTCTGAGGAATTTCCTCCCTTTGTTTATTACTTGCTAGAAAGCGTCCATTCCTGGGCTACTTTCCTTGCTTCGGTGCTCCTTTCAGCAGAGCATATGCTAAAATTGGAATGATACAGAGAAGATTAGTATGGCCTCTCTTCAATGAGGACATGCAAGTTCGTGACCCGTTCCATATGCTCAGGTGAAGGGGACTGGGGTTGCTTGCCCCACAGCTCCACAAGCATTCCTTGACCCGCCCAGGATCAGAGTTTGAACTCACGACCTTGCACTTGCCAGGCAGGCACTTGTGCCACGGCACTATCTCCCCAGCCTCCCAGGCACTGGTACTGATGGGCAGCTCAGACCTCTAGGTCAAAGACTTTCCTTACTTTGTTGAATTTGCTGCCTATTTTGGAAGCCAGGATTTACCCCTATTTCTTTTTTTCTTTTTTTTTTGTCTTTTTGAGACAGGGTCTCACTATGCAGTTCAGGCTGGCCTTAGACTCACTTTTGTGGCCCAGGCTGGTCTCGAACTCGCACTGATCCTCCTGCCTCAGCCTCCCAAGTGCTGGGATTACAGGCGCGCGCCACCACGCCCGGCTCATACCCCTATTTCTCTTGGAATCGATTCAATAAATATTAAGAAAAGCACTGCATTTCAGATGATTGAGAAAGTGTACAGAACACAGTGGTTCCTCAACCAGTCTGGCACTGGCTGAGAGTCAGAGCCCAGCTCTGCTACTTACCAACTGCAGAAATTTGAGCAGGTTACTCTCTCTGTCTCTCCAAGCCTCAGTTTCTCCCTGTCAAAAATGGGCTAATAGAGCCAGGCGTGGTGGCACACTCCTGTAATCCCAGCATTTGGGAGGCTGAGGCAGGAGGATCAGTGTGAGTTCGAGATCAGCCTGAACTGTACAGTGAGACTCTGTCTCAAAAAGACACACACACACACACACACACACACACACACACACACACACACACAAAGGCTAATAAAACCGAACCTGGTGGGGTGGGGAGAGCTGATTGCCCATACTTTGCCTTAGCAACAAGCCCGACACTCTGTGACCTGCGATGTCCTTCAATCACAGGGACACCTAAGCCACTTCTATGCACAAAAGAGACAGCTGAGCAGGCCACGCCATTGTTCTGCAGCCTGCTTACTGCTTCCTGTTTACACCGGCCCTGCAGATGCACTGCTGGCGCTGTGGCATGGGGACTTCCGATGGCTCCTGCATGACTTCCTGGAACAGAGGATCATTTGTAGCTGACCTCTCTGCCTCAGTCTCCTCATCTGAAAAATAGGGACCGTAGTACTTTCCTTAAAGAACTGATTAGAGAGCCAGACGTGGTAGCGCATGCCTATAATCTCAGCATTTGAGAGGCTGAGGCAGGAGGATCAGTACGAGTTCAAGACCAGTCTGGGTTATAAAAATGAGCTCAAGGTCAGCCTGAACTGCATAGTGAGACCCTATCTCAAAAAGACAAAAAAAAAAAAAAAACCTGATTAGAGGATTAAACAAGTAAATGAACCCGAATGAATTAAAGCCTGGCATGTAATTAAGAGCTTTTAAATGTCAGCTGGGATCTTTAATATTGCCAGCTATTGAAATATCCAAACTATGAAGCAGGTAATCAGCCTTAGAGGAATGACAATTACTACAGCTGCCTGCATGGTGGGTGCAAGGTCCTGCAACTACCACAGATATGAAGACTGAACCCCTGTTGTGAGCAGGGCTGTTAGCTGCCAACAACCTCAAGAGCAGTGCCCTGGCCATGTGGCTTCTACTCTACACTTGGAGAAGCTGGGCCACTTTGGAAGTGAGCATCCCCAGCAGAAGTCAGATCTCCTGCTGTGGAGCCAGGTACCCAGAGACCTGGAGCAGGAAGCAGGGCTTGAGTAGCTGGACAGAAGGTTTGGGGATTCTAAGGAGCTGTGCTGCTGTGCATTCAGGAACAGGTGAGGACCTGTGAGACTGAGTCAGAGGCTCCTCCCTATGAGGAGAGGGGGACTAGGGGCTGAGGAAGGAGTGTCCTCTGTGCTCCCTTTGGCCCACTGATGAGCTCCCTTTGGCCCACTGATGAGCTCCCTTGGAATACAAATCTGGGAGAATTCAGAGACTAGGAGTTTGGTGTCCTCTTCTCTCTGCCTATTGTGGTGGTGATCCCATGGGGGATACTCGAGGCTGTCACATTCTCTGCTTGGCCACAGGGCCTGGCTATAACAGGCCACTATCTTCAAGTGCCCAACATTTTGTGGGCCCCCAGGTTTTGCCGTATCTCCAGTTCAGCCCCATTCTGCACTCTAAGCTGCCACAGGCTTTCACCTTGTCAAGGAGACAGTGGGACTCCACAATAAAGACCAGGTCTGAAGTTTGCAACCATATAGTGATGGGCCCCGAGGGCTGAAATGCCTCTGAGCAGCCCAGGAGGTGGCTGAAGATCTAGGATCCAGGGCTCTTGGGTAGAGGCAAGATCCATTATCTAACTGGGGTGCTCCAAGCCTGGCTGGCGACAAGGGGAGGCACTGAGAACCATGAGAGTTAAGGGGTCCCTTAGAAAATATCAGAGCTCACCGGCGTGGTGGCGCATGTCTGTAATCCCAGCACTTGGGAGGCTGAGGCAGGAGGATCAGGGCGAGTTCGAGACCAGCCTGGGCTACAAAAGTGATTTCAAGGCCAGCCTGAACTGCATAGAGAGACCCTATCTCAAAAAAAAAAAAAAAAAAAAAAAAAAAAAAAAAAATCAGAGCTCTGCATGTAGTAATCTGCCTGATTCACAGATGAGGAAATAGAGGCCTAGAGCTGAGAGAGCTAGACTGCTCTAGGTTTCTAGAATCCCTCGGGCAGCAGGGCTGTGGTGCCATGTAGGCTTCTCAGCACCTGAATCCTCAGTGTTCCAAAGAACATTCTCCATGCTACCAATGGCAAGAAACCCAAGGTACTGGGAAAAAGGGCCCACCTGGTTCTGACCCACTTTTTTTTTTTTTTTTTAAACTTTATTTATGTTATAACCAGCTCAGCCCTGCCCTAGGGGTGGGGCTGGCCCAGCATGTGGTGTCGGGGATCAAACCTTGGTCCCTGCAGTTGCCTAAGTTTGCCTAATCAGGCATTTTAGACCCCTGAGCCATCTTGCTCCCGGCCCCACTCAGTCTTACCTGGCCCAGATGGAAACCTTCTGGGCAGTGAGCTCCTGGGAAGTGCTGTCCCGAGTCCTGCTGCCACCCCGGTTGCCTGTTCAATGCCTCTCTAGCTAGGACTTCCTGTGCCTACTATAGGCTGTGGTCACCAAAATTACATCTTTAAAAGAATAAATATGAAGCCGGGCGTGGTGGCGCACGCCTGTAATCTCAGCACTCGGGAGGCTGAGGCAGGAGGATCAGTGCGAGTTCGAGACCAACCTGGGCTACAAAAGTGAGCTCAAGGCCAGCCTGAACTGCATAACAAGACCCTGTCTCAAAAAGACAAAAAAAAAAAAAAAAAAAAAAAAAAAAAAAAAAAAAAAGAATAAATATGAATCCCAGCACTCGGGAGGCTGAGGCAGGAGGATCGGTGCGAGTTCGAGACCAGCCTGGGCTACAAAAGTGAGCTCAAGACCAGCCTGAACTGCATAGTGAGACCCTGTCTCAAAAAGACAAAAAAATAAATATGAGCCAAGCTCAGTGATACACTCTTGTTCCCAGCTACCTTAGAGATTGAGTCAGAAGAACCACAAGTCTGAGGACAACCCGAGTAACTAGCAAGACCCTCTCAAAAAACAAAAAGGTTTTGAGAAAACATGGGTGTGTAGCTTAGAGAGAGAGCACCCACCTAGCACGAAATTCAGTGAGGTTCAATTCCCAGTACTAAATTACAAAGAATACATATGTGTAAAGTACTTAGAAGCTGCTGCTGCTGTGTGTGTTTGTTATTATTATTATTATTATTATTATTATTACCTATACATTTGAGCACATGGGACTGTTGCTGGAAGAACCAGCCTAAAAGGAAAGAAGAACAGGAATGGGGAATGGATAACTTGTCTGTTTCTTCACATGGAGAAACTGAGGGTAAAGAGTCTCAGAACCTCCCCAGTGACCCACTTGAAATATAAACCAGACATTTCTGAGACCTGTACGCTTCACACTCAGCCTGCAAGTTTTTAATCAGTTGCTAACAAAATCAGATTCCAAAGCCAGATGTGGTGGTAGTGGTACATATGCACATCTTGAGTAGTCTCCTCAGCTACTCACAAGGCTGAGGAGGCAGGAGGATGCTTGGACCCAGGAGCTCAAGGACAACCTGGGACCTTCCTCTTTGCCACCTGCTGCCAGGAGATCCCTGGCTTTCCTTGTGGAGGCAGTGGCTCATTGCAGAGCCCATTATAGACCATACGGTCTGTGCTCACCTAGCCAAACTCTCCACCCCTCTCTGCTGCCACCAGCCTAGGGCACTCATTAACTCTTGTCACTGGAGGCCCTTGAGGTCTTTTTTTTTTGGCTTTTTGAGAAAGAGTCTCGCTGTGCAGTTTAGGCTGGCCTTGAGCTCACTTTTGTAGCCCAGGCTGGTCTCAAACTTGCACTAATTCTCCTGCCTCAGCCTCCTGAGTGCTGGGATTACAGGCATTTGTCACCACGCCAGGCCCTCGAGGTCTTTCTAAAAAATTAAAAAATTTTTTTTGGTGCAGGGTCTTGCTACATGGTTCAGACTCATAGTAATCTTTCTGTCTCAGCTTCCCCAGCACTGGGCTTACAGGCGTGTGCCACCATGCCTGGTTTGGGTGGCTGGCTCAGTGTGCCCAGCCAGCATGCAGCACTGGAGATCTCACACAAGACCTTGAGCTTGCCAGGCAGGTGCTTAGACTGCTGAGCTATCTCCCCAGCCATTTCTTGAGGTTTTACTTTGTTCTGTTTTTGTTCTTGAGACAAGGTCTTGCTATATAGCTCAGTCTGACCTCAGATTCACTACATAGCCCAGGTTGGCCTTGAACTCAGCAGTCCTCCTGCCTCAGCCTCCTATGTGCTGGGACTACAAGAATATGCCCTAGTGACCCTTGAGTTTGTAACCCATAATCAAAATGGTTGTTTTCCCCAGTAGAGCCTTTGAAGGAGTATTTTGCCACAATTTATTTCCCACAACTGTAGCCTGATAGACATGTGTTCACTGTATGACTGATGTCAAGGTCACCACCAAGTGGAGGGTTTGGAGCTGGGCTCCGGGGTGCTCCAACTGGAGTGGATAGCTTCCCAGACCTTGGGCAAATGACTTAAGAACCCATTGCCAAATGAAGGGAGATTGGGCAGCTTGGTTCCTGACTTCTGAGGTAGCACAGGGGTGAAGCTCTGGCTCTGAGGGGGATGTTGCCCATTCATGCTGGTGGAGCGGACCAGGCACTGCAGGGCTTCTGCACCCCCAGGGGAAGGCACCACAGAGGTGCTGGCAGTGGAATTGCCAGAGGTGGTCATGCAGCGGCTGGGGCAGGAGTAACTGTGGGGCAAGAGTTCCAGGTTGTCTTGGTAGAGAGCATTAGCAGCCCGTTCCAGGTAGCTGACTACAAGCCTGGACAGGTTCAGGGTTTGGGAGCAGTTGTAGAAGGCGTTGGTGGATCGGTCCAGGTAGCTGATGCCCTTGATGAGCTGGTCCAGGAAGCTGGGGTTGGAGGGGCCTGGAGGACCGTCGGTACAGAGCAGGTAGTGGGGCCTGCTACTGTGACCAGTGGGCTTTCTGATCACCTTGGGTCCTCTGTCCAGGTGGCTGTTTTCTGCAAACTTGGGGTTGTAAGGCTGGCCCGTGCAAGGGAAGGTAGAGTTCAAGGGCTGCTCTGAGTGGCCACTGCAGGTGCTGAAGTCCAAGCCATTATAGGTGCAGGTGCGTGGGGCCCTGCTAACCCCGGTTAAGCTTCGGCCCTGGTTCCAGCCTGGAGCTCGAGGTGGGAAGGATGTGTAGTTAGGATGGCCCCTGTGGCTGTAGGTGTTTGAATGGTTTACCTGGCGTCTCGACATGGTCCCTGTGCTACAGGTGATGCTGATGGCTGAGCTGTGACAGCGTCTGGAGGTCGGTGGTCCCCTGGCCTGGCAAGGAGGGAGCTTGGTTAATTCACTAGCCCCCTCTGGGCTTTTTCTCTGGGATCCGCTTGGCAAAGAGGTCCAACTACACTGTTTCCTGACCCTCTGCTCCTCCCAGGCCGGGGGGATTTCCAGGTGGAAACTGAATACCTTCTTCTGCAGAAAGCACAAGAGAAGGCAAGAGATGGGGAAGAAGTCAAGACTCCCAGAAGCACTGAGGCCAGAGGACCATCTAGGAAAAGGGAGGCAGTCGTGCTATGCTGTCCAGGTGGATCTTGAACTCACTATCTATAGCCCAGACTGGACTCAAACTCATAGCAATCCTCCTGCCTCAGCCTCCCAAGTACTGGGATTATAAGTATGTGCCAAGACACCCTTCTCCTCTTCTTTCTCCTCTCCTCTCCTCTCCTCTCCTCTCTCCTCTCTCCCCTTCTCTCTCTCCCCCTTCGCTCCCCTTCCCTTCCCTTCTCTTCTTTTTTTCTATCTTCCAATACTGGGTGTTGAACCACAGAACTTGCCTTACAGTGTCCTATTTTTATTTTTTTATTTTTTGTTATTATTTTCTTTTTGCGGGACCAGGGTTTGAACTCACAACCTTGCACTTGCCAGGCAGGCACTTGTGCTGCAGAGCTATCTCCCCAGCCCCAGTGTCCTGTTTTTAGTTCTAGCTTACATTCTGAAGTTCCCAATCACTTTTGAGGAAAAGATTCAAGGAAACCATAAAAGCCAAAATTTGAATCTCTAAACTGGGTGTGGTGGTGCACACCTGTAATCCCAGTACTTGGGAGGCTGAGGCAGGAGGATCAGTGTGAGTTCGAGACCAGCTTGGGCTATAAAAGTGAGCTCAAGACCAGCCTGAACTGCATGGCGAGACCCTATCTCAAAAAAGACCAAAAAAAAAAAAAAAAAAGAAAAGAAAAAAAAAGATTTGAATCTCTAATGGAGGAATTCCAGGCAGAGAGAAGCTTTTGGTGCTATGGAACAGCTAACCAGCTGTGCCATGTACCCTGGTACTAAAAATGCATCTCGACCTCCATTAGGACATGACATTGCCATTTGCCGTGTTCTCAGCCCTTCACCTTAGACCTAAGGTGTGTGTGAATCAACTCATTTAACTCCTACCACAGATCGAAGAGGTAGTGAGCATTGTGTCCCCAAGTGGCAGATGGAAGAAACTGGTACTCAGAGAGATGATGTGCCTGCCTTATAATCACACAGCCTTAAATCATTAAGTCAAAGCCAGGGTGACATCTTGGCGGTGTCAGTGCTATAATGGCAGCGTGGCTTTGGCATCCTCCATGCTTCTGCTAAGGGTGAATTCTCACCACGCCTGGCCTGCCTGCCTGGATGAGCATACAGGTGGAGAGAAGCCCAGTGGAGAAGGGTTCTAGCCAATCCCCAAACTTTGTTGATCCTAACTTTAGGGATTCAGGATGAGGGTGGGAGCGCAGGGCGCAGAGCCTACTCCTGAAGCTGGATCTGTGAGCTCAGAACCTGCCAAGTGTGCGCTTTGATCCTCTTGGGTGGTGCGTGACTCCCTCAAGCACTCTACCAGAAGAGGGGAGCGGGCTTCCTGCTCTTCCTGGGCTCACAGTGGGGACTTCCAGGAAGCTAAGACCTGGCCAAGCCAAAGAGGCTCTCAGTCTGTGGGGTCCACCCCCTCTTCCTGGCCTGCATGGGCCCAGGCAAGGGCAGCGTTGGTCCATTGTCCCTCGGTTCCCTGATATTAACCCCAGCCCCTCTCCAGCTGGAACGAAGGCCGTGACTTCTCCTCCCTTTTTTGCTGTGCCTGCCTTGTGCCAGCAGAGGAGTATTTGAGCCCACCCCACCCAGGAAACAGCTGCCTGCCTCTCTCCCAGCCCATGACCCCCTCAGCTGCCCTTGTCCTTTGGGTCTGAAATAGGCAGAACATCCAGACCCTGGCGTCTTCCTTTCCTGGGTCAACCCGCCCCTCCCCCGCCCTGCTAGAAATATCAGAGGTGACTGAGGGCTAATGCCAGAGACCTCGCCCTTCCCTTCTTCTGGTAGGCTGAACCCTATGTTCCCCAAGGATCTGCTGTCTCACTGTATCTCTTCAGAGGCAGATGACATAGACCTCCTCTGGCTCTCCACTGGGGATCCCTGCATACTGCCACTTGAGACTGCTGGCCATGTCATAGAATCATGGAATCTTAGAGCTGGGAGGGGCCGCCAGGGGTCATCAGGGCCCTGCCCCTGCCTTGGGACCAGAGCCACTTTAAGCCTGCCAGGACAGATGGGCCCTATTTTTGAAACGAGGCTGGGGTGGCTGTTTTCCAGTGTTCCTTGTTGTTTTTCTTGTGTTTGGTTTGTTGTGAGCCAGGAAGTTTTGTGCTAGCTCAGAGACAACTCCTGTTCACTGTGGTCAGCATGAATTTCTCTCTATTTTTTTTTTTTTTTTTTTTTCTAACATTGGGTCACCAAACATTTACCAACTCTCCTTCAAGCTCTGTCCCTTTGGATGGCCCATTCTTGGGGCAGGACAGCAACTTCTTTCTTCCCTTCCTGCCTCTTCTAACATGGCTAACAAACCCACACTGAGCACCTACTATGTGCGGGACTCTGCTAAGAGCCCGAGAATCTCAAGGGAGCAAATCTCCATGTTCCTTTTGGAACAGCAAGCCCCTCACTGGGGCCTGGTCCCCAGGGGCCACGGAAGCCATGCATGTGGAATGAATGCCCAGAACTCTCTTTCAAAGTCTCATCCCATTTCCCAGAAAATCTTCTCTCTACCATATTCTTCTCTCAACACTTTCCTAGGGTATGTGAGGCCCTGGGTTCAATACCCAGCATTGCAAAGCAAACAAACAACCCCAAACATTCAGTATTTTCATAAATTCTCAAATTTCTTGAAAACTTATGAACTCTTAAATGTGCTTTTTTTCACTCAAGTTCATTAATATCAACATTTTTTTTTTTTTTTTACCACATTTATCACTCTAGGTACTTTTTTTTTTTTTAAGGACTGGGGTTCAAACTCACAACCTTGCACTTGCCAGGCAGACACTTGTGCCACAGAGCTATCTCCCTAGCCCCTGTACTTTGTTTCTCGATGTATTTGGTACAGGGTAGCACTACACAGCTCAGACTCATAGTGATCCTATTTTCAGCCTCCTGAGCACTGGCATCACAGGCTTGTGCCACCATGCCAGTCTCAGTGGCCAGCTCAACATACCTGGGGGCAGGGGCTGGTGCAGCACGTGGCACCCAGAACTGAACCCCAGTCCGTGCACATGCCTAAGCAAGTCTGCTCAGCTATTTCACCGGCCCAGTTCTTTTTATTTTCTCAGAAAACTTGCCAGTCACAGTGTCTCTTACCAAGGGTGACTGCAGTGTGCAGCTCTTGCTCACTGGAAGAACAAGGACATTTTCCAACACAGGCACACTGTCATGATCAAACCCAGGATATTAAATACTGGTACAATACTATAGTGCAGCAGATGGTCTATATTCAAGTGTCACTGGTAGCTCCTCAGACGTACTTGATAGCAACTGTTTTTCCAGTACAGGATGGAGTTCAAGGTGGGGTATTGCATTTAGTTTTCATATCTCCTTAGCCTCCTGACTTCTGGAAGTTTCTCAGCCTCACTTGTCTTTAATGATACCAACTGCCATGAAGAGTTGTAGAGAATGTTCTCCAGCTTGGGTTTATCTGACGTTTCCTGATAACCAGATCCAGGCCCAGGATCTTCCGCTCCGGACATGCCCCATACACAGCCACAGAGCCTGAAGGGGAGCTTTGCCCCTGAGTAGGGGAACTATGGTGGCTGAGACAGGGAATGAGAAGGAGGGACCTGAGGGCTCCCCCAGAAAGAGGGAAGTAGTAGGGGTAGGGACTGAGTGAACAAGGCCAATGATTCCTTTCTGGGGTCTGAGTCAGGGCTTGGGTTGGCTCTGGGCTAGGGGCTGGGCACACAGGCACACAGCCAGGTGGAAGATGGGGCCACTGGGCTGTTTGTCCTGATGACACTGGGGCAGGGAGATCTCCAGCCATTTCTGGCCTGGGCACTGAGAGCCCGCTGGAAATAGCTCTAGGACAATTATTTCGGGAGGAATGCGCCGTTTCTCCATGTTGGCAGACAGCTAAGCTGTGTCCCAGGAAGATTAGGAAAGTCCCTTTCTGGCCTCTGTGCTCCAGGGGACCCTCCAGGCCTGTTGAAGGCCATGGAGGCCATCAGAGGGACTAGAACCCAAGAGTGGGTCTGGAAGACCAGAAGTCCCCTTTCCTGTAGTATGGATATTTTGTCCTTAGATCTTGACTTCAGGCTGGATCTCTTGAGATTCAGCTGACTCCCAAACTGGGGGAACACATAGGGAGGACATGAAGAAACTGTCTGGCCACTTTTGTCAGGGCTCACAGTCCCCTGAAGGGTCACCTCCCTTGTCCTCTAGAACCTGGCATTGTTGGTGCCAGGCCCTTCATATCCACCCCTTCACTAATCCTCCCTGAGACCCTAAGAGGTAGATGTTTTGTTTCCAGACGAGGTCATAAGAGAAGGCTCAGAGAAGGTGAGAGACTTGCTGAAATTGGCCCAGCAACCCGGAATAAAGAACCTTACCTTCTAATTCCAGGGACTACTTACTGCCTTGAACACGAAATTAGGGAGAAAGCGGGCCCTCCCCGTTGGTTGATGCGGACTGAGAAAGGAGCCCTGTGAACTGAGTGAGATTAGCAGAGGAGAGAGGAGGAGATGGGAAGGTCCTGGGCTGGTGGACCACCCACGCGGCAGTCTGCAGCCACTGCCCTGCCCTTTGCCCACCTGGAACAATTTCAACCTTGACTTCTTAGCTCATGGCCAAAACAGCTACATGCAATGGGCTTTCCACCTTCCCTGGCCTTTCCCACTTTCCCTTCTCACCAGGCTCCCCTACCCCTGCCCTGCCAATATCTTCTGCCCCTCCTGAGCCCCACCAAGACCATCAGGGGCGCTTTCCAGACCCCCAGACCAAAGAGCTAAAAGCCAGCTAACTCCTCCCACCTCCCCTGAGACTTTGGGATGCTGCCCCTGCATTGGGGCCTGAGATGAGGGAGATGAGGGGAGGACTGTTCCTTGGCTCCTTCAGCTTCATGGTTGTTGGGAAGTACCAGGTAGAAGCAGAGCCTAGCTCACCAGCCAGGTCAGTCCATGGCAAAGCTAGAATCAAGAGCCATGCAAATGTTGGCTCTCCTATCCGGAGTAAAGGGCATTTTTGCCCACTCTTGGGTGACTGTTGGCAGTGTGGCTCACCTGAAGCCCTCCCTGGCACTCCGCCAGCCTGCCTGCAGGGCTGAAAATCTCCCACTCACCGAGACTCTGACCTTCCCTCCCCGGCAGCCTTCTATTGCCAGAGCGTAAGCAGTCACCCGCCTCCCCTAGCACCTTCAAGGATGAAGGCCTTCCATTCACCTGATGCCAAAACTGGCTTTTCAAAGCCCTCATGTGGTAGACACAAGCCAAGACAGATCTGAGCTTGGGACAGTGGGACAGGTGAGCTTTGGCAGGAGCCCAGCCAGCAAGGGCTTCCTTGTGCCACACTACTACAGGGCTTCTGAGGTAGAGCAACCAATCCAGGAGGAAACCAGGGCCCCCATCCGCCCACAGCCTGCAAAATTCCCATGAAAGGAGCACAGGAAGACAGCCAAAGGTAGGTTTATGTTTATGTGCAGCCTTGTGAGAGAAAACAGCACTCGGAGCAGACAGGACAGGGAGTGGCCACCTTGTGCCGTGGCCTGACCAGATTGTGGGACTCCAGACCTTCATCTTGAGTTCTGTGAAATGAAGGCAAAGAAGGATTCAGTAGACACTGTTGAGGATTTATCACCACAGCCAATGCTTCACAATGCTCCATGTCCAAGTCTTTGTCCTGAGTGCCAGCCGCTGTGGTGATGTCTTAGCACAGCTAGAGCCTTGGGCTATTTGACTCTGTGGAGTGATTGAAAGATTGGTAGTTTGAATTCAGCCAAGGCAGTAGTATTTATGTGCTAGGAACTGACTAAACAAAACTTCTTTTGTTTTGTTTGAGACCTGGTTTATCGGCATGTCCTGGGAGCTTCAGGACCCTGGTCAAATGTCCAGCTCAGGAACCTGTTTCTAGAAAACCATGGCCATCACAGTTGTCTGGATACATCAGAGGCAAGCTCTGTCCCAGCGCTGTGCTTGGTCTTAGGTTTTCATTCGTTGGTCCCTCTTCACAGCTGCCTGAGATAGAGGTAACGGCATCTCCATTTCCAGATGAGACAGCCAGGCACAGGGCACTCACTCAGGCCCCACTCTGCCCTTCATCTTGGCACCCTGCGGCGGCCACAAGAACAGAATCGCATGTACCTTTTCTGGAACATTTCCTGAGTGGAGATCATGTACTAAAGCTTTGGCATCCTCAGGGACACTCCCAAGCCTCCCAGCTTCCTGAGGTCAGTCTTGAGACAAGGTCTCACTATGCAGCGCAGGCTGGCCTTGAGCTCACTTTTTTGTAGCTCAGGCTGGTCTCGACCTCTCGCTGATCCTTCTGCCTCAGCCTCCCAAGTGCTGGGATTACAGGTATAACCTTGCCTTTCATAGTAACGTAGAACACAGCTCCAGTCTCTGTCCTGAGCCTTCCATGGCATTTCTGAGGAGGCCGCAGAACTCTTGTGGCCTCTGTTCCCCTTCACCCTATCCCCCACTTCCAGGGCTCTTTTTCTCCTTTCTTTTTCCTTTCCTAAGACAGGTAGTTCAGGCTGTTCTTGAACTCACTATATAGCCCAAGCTGGCTTGAAACATTCCACAATTCTCCTGCCTCAACCTTTCAGTGCTGGGAATACAGGCATGTGCCACCACCCTAAGCCTCCTCCTCCTCCCTTCTTGCCTCTTTGGCAGAGTTGTTCCCCAATTCCCACTGCCCTCCTGATCCACGCAGCAAGCCATCATGCACATGGTGACACTGAAGACACAGGGTTAGGGGCTGGGGAGATAGCTCCAGGCACAAGTGCCTGCTGGGCAAGTGCAAGGTCGTGAGTTCGAACCCTGGTCCCACAAAAAAAAAAAAAAAAAAAAAAAAGACACAGGGTGATGGGACAGCAGCACAGCACAGGACACACAACTGCTCAGTGTTTTGTGTCTTGAGACCTCCTTTCTCCTCAGAGAGGGGCACCCAGTGCCTTCTCGTCCTCTTCCTCCATTCTGGGCTTTCAGCCCCTGCAGACCTCCCCTCCCCAGGCTGCTACTGAGATGAAAAGTTGACCCACCTCTGGGTACAGTCAGAAGCCAAATTTCCCATTTTTACACCCATATGAGCCACTACCCCGACCCTCACAGCTAGTAGGCTTACAGCAAATACTTCAATAATGGCAGCTGGGGCCATCATTGTTCTACAGATGGGAACCCCGAGTTCTAGGTCCAGCTTGGTTAGTAACTTGCTAAATGAGCTGGGCCTCAGTTTATTATTCAACTGCAAAAGGAAAAAATGGGATTGAATGGTCTAGAAAGCCTGTTCCGGGGCTGGCCAAATAGCTAAGTGGATTAAAGCATCTGCAAGCAGACACAGGGGCTGAGAGTGAAACCCCCGGGGCCTGCCATGCTGGCCCTGCCCCTGGGGTGTGCTAAGATAGCAATTGAGACTGGGTGTGGTGGCACGTGCCTGTAATCCCAGCTTTAGGGAGGCTGTAACCTGGTGGATCATTAGAAGTCTGATCTAGTAGTGAGACTCTGAACACCCTGTAGACTTGTTCCTAAAATAAAAATATTAAATTCAATTTGAAAAAAGGACAGCCTTTTCTGGGCCATCATTCTATACAATGGCATCTGTGAATCTTTACATTGTATCCTGGGGATTCCTGGTGACCTTGCTGTATGTGCCACTGACATTCATGTGTATACAAAGTATACTTGAAGTATCCAAAAAAAGTATACTTGAAGTATTCCAAAAAAGTATTTTCCTGAATTCTGTGACCTGTTCTAACACACTACCAGACCTGAGGAGGGGGTTGTAGGATCCTCTGTTTTACACTTGGCTGGTCAGGATGGTCAGGGAAGGGCCGCCAAGGCTTGTGACTTATGGATCAGAGCCTCGAGCTCTTTTTTTTGTGGGGAAAAGGGTGTTTACTAGGAATCGAACACAGGACCTTGCACTTGCCAGACAGGAACATGTACTGCTGAACTATGTCTCCTGTCCCTCTTTTTTAATTTTTATTTGTGTGTGCATGTGTGTGTGTGTGTGTGTGTGTGTGAGAGAGAGAGAGAGAGAGAGAGAGAGAGAGAGAGAGAGAGAGAGAGAGAGGAGAGAGAGAGAGAAGATCTTGCTCTGTAGTTTAAGATGGTCTTAAATTCACTATGTAGCCCAGGCTGGCCTCAAACTCAGAGTGATCCTCCTGCCCCAGTCTCCTGAGTGCTGGGATTATAGCACATACCACCACACCCAGCCCTGAGCCTTGAGCTCTTTGACTTATGGAGTGTGATACAAAAATCAGGTAGACTGGGTGAGAAATGAATTGAACTGTTGAACATTCAACTGTCATGTCTAAGAATTGGCCAAGTAGCCTGTGTCTGAGAACCCATCCCAGACTCCTTTGGAAGAAGCTCCTACCCCAAGGTACAGAGGCATGTGCCTCTAACCTCAACTATTTTTGAAAGCTAAGGCAGGAGGATCAAAAGTTAGAGGCCATGGGGCTGGGGAGATAGCTCCGAGGCACAAGTGCCTGCTGGGCAAGTGCAAGGTCGTGAGTTCGAACCCTGGTCCCACCAAAAAAAAAAAAAAAAAAAAAAGTTAGAGGCCAGCCTGGGCAATTTAGGGAGGCCTTGTCTCAAATGAAATTGTGAAAGGGCCGAGGAAGTAGCTTGGTGGTAGCATGCTAGTCCAATTCAATCTCTAATACCGCAAGCAAATAAACACCAAACCAAAACAAAGCAAACTATTCCTACACACAAAGAAACACATTCCAGAAACAAGGACAGCATCAGATCCAGGCTGGTCAGTGAAGTCTGGATGACCCCTGTGAGTGTGGGAGGAAATCTTGGTGGTAGGTTCCTAAGGAGAATGGTACTATTTTATAAACTTTTACGTCCACTCTAGATATTACATAATCAATTTGACACAATAGAAGGAGCCTTGGAGTGAATCTAGAGTTCTGGATTCTAGTTTTTAATTATGCACTTGAAGCACTTGATGACCTTGACAAAGACCTTGGCCTTCTCTGAGCCACAAAGTCCTTCCAGGGCTCTCTTTTGTGGGAGAGTGTATCAACCCATTTTCTGTTACTGTAACAGAAAGCCACAGACAGTGTAACTTACATAGAAGAGAACTATTTCTTTTTTTTTTTTTTTTTTTTTTTTTTTTGGTGGGACTGAGGTTCAAACTCACAACCTTGCACTTGCCAGGCAGGCACTTGTGCCACGGAGCTATCTCCCCAGCCCCTAGAAGAGAACTATTTCTTACAGTTCTGGAGATTAGGAAGTCCAATGTCAAGGTGCCCACACCTTATAAAGGGTCTTCATGCTGTGTTAAGACATGGCAGGAGACATCATGTGACATAAGCAACCTTGGATCCTTCCTCTTCTTGGAAAGCAACTACTAATGCCATCATGCGAATGCTGCCTTCAACGCACCGTGGACGACTCAATCACATCCCCAGGGCCTCATCTCTTTTACCATCAACATATGAATTAGGAGATTACATTTCCAACCTATGAACTTTTGGGGGATGCATTCGAACTGATAGTTCCTATTTTCCTTGGTCTATGGGCTGGGGAGATAGCTCAGCAGAATAAGCACTTGTCTGGCAAGTGCAAGGGCCTGAGTTCAATCCCTGGTTCTGCAGAAAAAAAAAAAAAAAAGGACATTCCTTGGTCTATCCACAAATTGTCTACTAGGTGCCTTCTTATTTGGATACCAGCTACTGAGCCCCTGGATGGTAAGGGCTGTCTCCTCACCCTGCTTTTCCTAGGACCCAGTGCAGATCCTGACATTGGGTGCATAAGGGAAGGAGCACATCCTGCAAAATCCCTGTCCTCCTCAACTTTAACGCCATCTTCATAGAAACCTCTGCACCATGAGAGCCAAGTGGAGGAAGATGCAAATGGGCAGACTGAAATGTAAAAGAAGAAGGATGAGACAGAGGTCCAAGTGAAGTAGCTCGTGCATCCATGGAGGCCAAAGGAGCAGAAGTAATGCTGGAGGCTGACCACACTGGTACAAGTTTCAAACCGTCATCTGTCTAGAATATCCCAATGGATTAGAACTTCATTACCATCTGATTACCAAGACCACTTCAAAGAGAGATCCACTGGGTTCAAACTAAGTAGTGGCCTGGTTTTTTGGCCCTGGACCTGTGGCATTCTGGAATACTTCTGTTCTTACTTTGGCTGAGTGTAAAGCATGTACAATAAGTCATCTCTGCTGTGTTAGCTGAATAATAATAATAGTAATAATAATAATAATAATAATTTCTGCCCCAAAGCTTTTGTGCAACACTTTGTGTGTGTGTGTGTGTGTGGAACTGGGGATTGAACTCAGGCCCTTGCACTTGCCAGGCAAGTGCTTATTCTACTGAGCTATCTCCCCAGCCCCCAAACCTGACAAACTAGATATCAGAGTTTTTGTTTTGTGTTTATTTTTTTGTCTTTTTGAGACAGGATCTCACTATGGAGTTCAGCCTGTCCTTGAGCTCATTTTTGTAGCCCAGGCTGGTCTGGAACTCATACTGATCCTCCTGACTCAGCCTCCCAAGTGCTGGGAATACAGGCATGCTCCAACATGCCCAGCTTAGATTTCAGAGTTAATGTCTCTCTCTCTCTTTTTTTTTTTTTTTTTAGTGAAACCAGGGTTCAACCTCACAACCTTGAACTTGCCAGGCAGGCACTTGCACCATGGAGCTATCTCCTGGGCTCTCTGCCTCAAAGATTTTGGAGTGTGTGGTTGAAATTCCTGATCAGGAAGCCTGGGGTCTCCTTGGAACAGGCATTCACCCCATCTACCTTGCCTGTGTTCCCAATGCCTTGGGAAGGAGGAGAGGACACAGGAATAGGAGGGCGCTAGGCTGGAAGCTCTGAGGGTCAGAGGCCTTTACTTTTGGCAGTGGAAGCCCTGTCCAAGCATGACTCCAGCCCTGACCTCTTAGAGCTGCCCAACACACCCAAAGGCTAGGAAACCTCCCTTAGGCCTGCTCTGGGCTCACACTTCTACCAGAACGGACTGAGCTCTGGGCCCTGTGCCCAAAGCCCACCCTCCTGGTCCAGTCTCACAGAGGTCAGCTTTCCACATCTCCAGCAGCTCCGTCAACCCTGACACCACCACCAGTTCAACAGGGGCCCTTAGCTTACTCCTAAGGGAGGGCAGCTGGGGTCAGGACAGCAGGTTCCTTCCCCACCTCTGCCTTTCAAAGGCCTGGTAAGTGGTCACTTTTCCCGTGTCTCTGAGCACCAGCTGCTCCATTCATGTCATATTTAGGGTCACTTGGGAATATACCATAATCCATCCATTCTCCTGTCAGTATATGTTTACTTCCAGTTATGCTTCATTATTCAAAGAACACTGAAATATTCTGTCCTTCACACTGAGCTCCATCTCTAATCCTTTTTATTTTGTTGTTTTTGAGGCAAGGTCTTGGTAAGTAGCTAAATTGCCAGGGCTAGGTTTCAACATTAAATCCTCCTATCTCAGCCTCCCAGAGTGCTGGGATTACAGGCGTACACCATCATTCCCAGCTAATAAATATTCTTGGGAATTAGGGCAAACGTAAGTGTTACAGAGAGCACACATTCATGATCCGTGGTGTTTACTATTCACTCTGAAGACACTGTATTCTGAACTCACTGACTTATGGACTTATGAAGGGCTATTTGAGACGGGGACCCTGTGGAAGCTGCAAGCCCTTATTTGTCACCATGCTTCCCTTGGGTCAGGCTTTCTGCTAAGAGTGTTGACTGCCTGAATTCTTGGAGAGTCTGTGAGGGAGCTCTGGGATTAGGAACCTGAGGCACAGAAAGGTTACTTTGACAAGACCACACAACAGCAGATGACCTGGAACTCAGATCAATGCTGGTCTGACACGTTCCACTGTCCATATGTTAATGAGGACAGAGGGGACCTGTAACACCTTGGGAGCTGTGATCCCAGATGGGGGTGCAGGAGAATTCCTAGAAGGAGGTAACAGTGACAACCAAACTAGAGTAAGGGGGGTGGACATTGCAGGGGTCAGCAGCCGAGGCATCAGGAGGAGGCCCTGCCCAAGACTGAGACACTGAGGCTCCAGGCTCATGGGTCCAGCCCTGCACCCCTTTCTCCACAGAGTTCCAGGCTCCACCCCACTGGAGAACTCTGGAAATATCTCTTTCCTCAGCTCCTCCACCATCTGTCTTCTGTTCATTTCTCTTCCTAATTCCTGTTTGTCTTCTTCTTCTTCTTCTTCTTCTTCTTCTTCTTCTTCTTCTTCTTCTTCTTCTTCTTCTTCTTCTTCTTTTTTAATCTTCTTTCTCTTTAGTATTCATTCATTCATATGTTCATTTATTTTCCCATTCATTAATTGGGTCACTTTTCCAACCACCATGTATTGATTCATGCACTCATGTGAACTCAACACCAACTCTCTTCCAGGGTGATGAAGCCTAAGTAATACCATCCTTCTGCAGATAACCCCTGAAACCAGTCCTTTCCCTTAAACACACACCAGAGTCAAGCACACCCTTACATGAACGTACCAGAGGAATTCTGGACACAGCTATGGCTCTTGGGCACCCCCTGCTGATAACTTGGGTATTACACCCGGACTGGAGAGTCCTAGGGTACTTGTGGGAAGTGAGGGGCTGCTTTGGCCACTGCCACCACTCTGTGACACAATTCTGCCAACAATTCCATTTTAGGGGCTTCTGACAGTGGGGTCCTTGTTAGAAATGTCTGATGCTTTAAGGGCCGGCCAGATAGCTCAGCAGACTAAAGTGCCTGCTTAGGCAGAGTGCAGTGGCCGGGGTTTGATCCCGGGGTAGTCATGCTGGCCTTGCCCCGAGGGACCACTGAGATTGCAGTTGAGACTGGGCATGGTGACACACGCCTGTAATCGCAGCTCTTGGGAAGCTGAAAACAGGAGGATCACTATAAGTCTGATTTTGTGTACTGAGACCCCGAACACCCTCTAGAACCTGTACCAAATACATTAAAAAAAAAAAAAAAATTAAAGAAATGTTAGTCGGGCATGGTGGCTCATGCCTGTAATCCCAGAACTTGAGAGGCTGAGGCAGGAGGATTGGTGCAAGTTTGAGACCAGCCTGGGCTACAAAAGTGAGCTCAAGGCCAGCCTGAACTGCATAGTGAGACCCTGTCTCAAAAAGAGAAAATAAATAAATAATAAAAATAACTAAAAATAATTAGCTTTTGCCCAAGCTGGAGTCCAGAGTAAGAGGCATGAGTTTGTTATATCGTGGGTGGGGTGTGGGCCCCATGGTAGGTATGTGGGTCATGAATGTGTATGCTCTGGTGTTGGTGAGGGGCACATTCTGGGTCTGTGGTTGGACCCAGGCTCTGGGCATGATGGAGGCCTCCACAGGAATCCTTACCTAAGCACGCCAGGTCTCTCAGGTCATGGGAAGAGATGTGTGATGCCATGTCGCACTTAGATGTGGTAACTCTGAGGCCTTGGCTCCCAGAGTCCCTAGAGGCACGCCCCCCCCCCGTTGTCCATCAATGCACCCCAATTTGACTTTCTTCCCATCACATCTCACTTCCCCTCTCTTCCGCTCACGCTTTTCAGGATCCCCTTATATACACACTGCCTGTACTCCAATCCTGTCCCCTAGTCTGCTGCTGAGACAGGAAGGAGGCGGGCTGAGGGCAGGGTTCACAGGCGTCACTCACTGGTCGCCTCCCTGCTGCTGAATTAACTACTCAGCGGCTGCCCCTGGTTAGGGGAGACATCCTTTAGCACCTAAGGCCATTTTAATGGGGTCTCTGTTGCTGTGGTACTCTTCAGAGTGCTCTGTGGGAAGAGCAGGTGGATGGCAGTCGTGTGGCCTTGGGGAGGACACTGCGCTGCTGAGTGTTCATGTGCCCTGCATGCACTGATACCCACTGTATACCTGGGACACAGACCTAGTAGGTGTGGGATACCTCCCTCACCCTCAGCCCTCTGCGTATCCACTGACTCCATCCTGGTTACCTAGACAACCTCTGCAGAACTCACGTAGTTCCCCTCAAGGTCTTCTTGCTTGTCTTCAAACTATTTTCCACCCAGAGCCATGTGGTCCTTTCCTCCCTTGCTGGAACCCTTCCAAGGCCTCCTGTTGCCCACATTCCTGCTCTTTGGGGGCTTCTAGCAATCTGCTGCCCCTGCATACACTTCCATAGGACTCCACCCTCAGATTCACTCCTTACTGCGGACGGAAGTAGCCTGAACTTCATGGCATCGTGACTGCTGCCTTCCAGGAGGCGATTGTGGGGCTGGGGAAGACAGGAACCAGGGCACCTCTCTCCTGGTGCCTCCTCCATGGCTCCCATTCAGCAGTGCTGGGTCCTGGATTCCAGCTTCCAGCACCTCCTTCCTCTGTCCTGTCATCCGGGGAGTAGCTGTGGTGATGCTCTGCTGTCCCTTGCCTTCCCTGCTGGCTTCTATCAGCCTCCTTACCTGGGTCAACCAGTTCCATGGATTAAATTCTCCCTTTTTAATACTTGAGAGCTTCTACAGATGATAAAGAGACTACAAGAAATTCTATGAGGCATTCTCAAAAAATCTAAAACTTGGAATCCATGAGGACTCCACTAACAGGTGACATCCTTCTGAACTGCTGCGCTATCACACCTTTCTGTCTGGAGATGAGATGACATCCCTGTCTGGGTACGTGTCTGGCATGAAGGAGAGGCAGAAGTCCATCTACTACATCACTGGAAAGAGCAAGGAACAGGCGGCCAACTCTGCCTTTGTGGAGTGCATGCAGAAACAGGGCTTTGAGATGATGTGCCCGAGTGAGCCCATCAATGAGTATCGTGTGCAGCAATTGAAGGAGTTTGACGGGAAGAGCTTGGCCTGTGTGACCAAAGAAGGCCTGGAGTTGTCTGAGGATGAGGAGGAAGAGAAAAAGATGGAGGAAAGCAAGGCCAAGTTTGAGAACCTGTACAAACTCATGAAGGAAATCTTGGATAAGAAGGTTGAGAAGGTGACACTCTCCAACAGACTCGTGTCTCCACCCTGCTGCACTGTGACCAGCACCTATGGCTGGACAGCTAACATGGAGTGGATTGTGAAGGCCCAGGCCCTCTGTGACAACGCTATCATGGGTTATGTGATGGCCGAGAAGCACCTGGAGATCAATTCCAACCACCCTACTGTGGAGACCCTGAGGCGGAAGGCTGAAGCTGACAAGAATGACAAAGGCTGTCAAGGATCTGGCGCTGCTGCTGTTGGAGACAGCACTGTTGTCTTCTGGCCTCTCCTTGGGGGACTGCCAGACCCACTCCAACTGTATCTACCACATGACTGATGAAGATGAGCTGACTGAAGGGGAGCCCAGTGCTGCTGCTCCTGGTGAGATCCCTCCCCTTGAGGGGGATGAGGATGCATCCCGGATGGAAGAAGTGGATCAGGACCTCCCACTGTAGGAAGCCTGTGCCCTCTGTACAGTGTTCCCATGGTTCCCCAGCAGCCCAAGTGACCCTGTCCCGCCTCTCCCTCCGCTGAGTCTAACTAACTAATTTCTCCTGCCCTGTGTTGAAAGCAGGAAGTAAGGTCCTTAAGCCCCATCCCTGCTGTCATTTTACAGCAGAGTTGGATGTTGTGTATTGGGATCTTATTTTTTGTTTATTTTTGTTCTGAAATTCAAGTATGTAAAATTAAAAAAAAAATACTTGAGAGCTCCGTCTTCTGGTCTAACTCTGCTGGGGCGGCAGCAGCCCTCTTGCCCTGAGCCCGCCATGCCAGAGTGGGGTTAGAGCCCAGAGGACGCTGAGGGCCAAACTGCTGTTCCCCCCACCCCCCGCCCTTCAAATGGAGGCCAAGTCCAGGGAGGTTATACCTCTCCTAACTGAAGCTTGGGTAGGGTTTCCTGTTGCTTACGTCTGACAATATTTGTGTTTTGTGACAGAGACCTGTAGCTACCTTGGTCCTTCTCCCCTCTTTCTATGTGAAGGGGATTGTCTTTGAGCCCAGGGCTGGGCACAAGAGAAATCACTGTCCCTGATTCAGGGCATCAGGGGGAGGCCAAGTACGAGGTGGGTATAAATCCCAGGTTGAGGCTTAAGAGCCAAATATGCCATTACCCTGTTTCTATCTGCAGTGAGGGTGTGGCCTGGGAGCCACTGTGTTCTGGGCTCGTGGGTGAGGGCTGCCATGACAAAGTGCCATCACTGGGCACAGTGGCACTTGCTTGTGATCCCAGCACTCAGAAAGCTGAGTCAGGGCCAGGTGTGGGGGCACAGCCTATAATCCCAGTACTTGGGAGACTGAGGCAGGAGGATTAGTGCGAGTTCGAGACCAGCCTGGGCTACAAAAGTGAGCTCAAGGCTAGCCTGAACTGCACAGCGAGATATTGTCTCAAAAAGACCAAAAAAAAAAAAGCTGAGTCAGGAGAACCCCTGTGAGTTCAAGGTCAGCCTGGACCACATAATGAGATCCTGTCTGAAAAACTAAAAACAAAATACAACAAAGTGCTATGATCTGGGTCACTTGAACAACAGGAACTTATTTTCTCAGTTCTAGAGGCTAGAAATCTGAAAGCAAGATGTCACAGCTTGTTCCCTTCCAAGGGCTGTGAAGGACGGATGTGTTCCAAGGCTTTGTCCTTTACTTATAGATGCCCATCTCCCTTCTATGCATGTCTCTGTGTCCCCATTTCCCCTTTTCATAAGGGGAAACCATTTGCACTGGATGAGCCCCAACCTTAAGGGCTTCATCTTAACTAATTACATTGGCAATGACAATGACCCTATTCTAAATCAGGTCCCATTCTGAGGCCCTAGGGTGCTAAAGTTCAAGTGTTAACTGGCTCCCAAAGGCTCATGTCTCCAAGGCAGTGTTGGGAGGGCTTGGGAGGTGGCAGATCTCCAGGTCACCAGAACCAAAGAAGGGGTTCATGGGGAACCCTGGCTCTTCTCTTTCTTTTCTTTTGCTCTCTGGCCATGAATGGGTCTTCTGTGATTTGCTTTCCTGGCATGATATGCTGCTTTGCCACAGGTTTAAAGGAACGAGGCCAACCAGTCATGGATGGAAATCTTCCAAATTGTGTCACAGTAAACCTTTTCTCTTTATAAGTTTCTTGACTCGGGTATTTGTAATAGTAACAGGAAACTGACTAACTGGAGGGATTCAACATAGGAATTCCAAAGTGATACAACACTATCCATAATATATGCCTTGTCA
The DNA here is from genome assembly GCA_004027025.1 of Myocastor coypus. NCBI lineage: Eukaryota > Metazoa > Chordata > Mammalia > Rodentia > Myocastoridae > Myocastor > Myocastor coypus. The sequence goes on from PVJA010016801.1 coordinate 29,703, forward strand.
ATGAGGTTATAATGTATCCTTGGGACAGAAGAAGATGAGACAAAAAGACCAGGGAAAAGCCACAGTGCCAGCTGGACTTGGATGTTTGACAGGAATAAATTTCTTAGTTATTTTATGTTTGAGACCTCTTATAGCTAGGGTCTCAAAGGAGACAGATGTCAACCCCAAGGCATAAGGAATAATTTTTTTTTGTCTTTTTGAGACAAGGTCTCACTGTGCAGTTTAGGCTGGCCTTGAGATCACTTTTGTAGCCCAGGCTGGTCTCGAACTTGCACCAATCCTCCTGCCTCAGCCTCCCAAGTGCTGGGATGACAGGCGTGTGCTACCATGCCTGGCTACAGCATAAGGAATAATTGATACAAGTGAAGATGGGGTTGAAGAGATTAATAAGGGCTAGTAAAGTGTCCTGAGGCTCACAACAGCAGGGAGCCGTCAGGATCAGCATGTAGCCTAACTAGTATTTCAAGAAATGGAGTGTAATGAATGGGGCCCAGGAGTAGCTGTGGTCCATTGCTGAAAATCCCAGAAAGCTGGGATAGGGGAGTCCTGGAAAGCTGGGACTCCAGGTGATAGATGGAAGCTTTACCTGTGGCCTCTCTGTTTGTTGCATTCTCCCTTACTTGGAAGGCTAATAGTTGACCGCTGTGTGAAGCTGATAATAAGGAAAGGATAGAAGTTAATAGAGATCGTGGTCACATTCATGACTAAACATATGGTCTTCCTTTACTTTAATGATTATGCAGGAGATCATGTTCACTACCTGAAATAAAGCTGATTTGCTTTAAGGGTTCTTGCCTCACTGAAGGGCGAATCTCAGTGAGTCCTTTGAGCTACCTTCATCAGGTCTTCTCATCGAGTTCCTTTTGGCACTGACACATAATGTACAAACAACATAAGGGAGCTGGTGGGATATTGTGTGGGTGAGGTCCCCAGGGAGATGAAAGCACTGGGAGACAACATCAGCAACAGTAGCAAGTGCCTTTGTTGTTTGGCCTGCATGTAGACCATTATCAAGCTTTACAACCTTGTGTACTCACATAACGACATAGCACATGTGTGGTTGTCTATGCTAAGCCGTGCTTACGTGTGTGTCCTGTGTATGTGTGTGTTAAATAGCGGAGTCATGTTCCTCATGTTCCTCAAAGTGCCGTGCTTTGAAGCACTATGCAGTGCTCCCTCCACATCACAGCCCCACAAAGGTCAGGCGAATGGTGCTTTTTGTATTCTATAAAGATCACAGTTGCTGCCACAGTGCCACTTATGGCCACCCAGTGCCAGGTATATACCAAGGACTTCCACCACTGTGTGAGCAGGTCCTCCAACAAGGCCTGGATGCCAGAGACTCCTCCACATCCATTTCTTGCAAGGCTTCTTGTACCTGTGTCTGGTGGTCAGGGATACGAGCAGCATTTTACGTGCAAGAGGATGAGAGCACTTCCTTGTACTGCAGTTAGCAAGTCGAGGGTCATGCGGTTTTGCAAAAAAGCCACCTCTTTCATTTGGAAAGTTTCAGCCCTGGCATGTGACGTTTAGGGTCTGGGTTGTGAGTTGAGCTAGATCTCTAACCTGGAGGGTGAGGTCTGTGGTCCCTGTCCCTGGTATCATCAAGGCTAACAGATGAAATCACAAGGCCACCTGTAGTATACAGCATCCCAATTGTGGGGTGTGCCTCTGATGGTGGATCTGGTAGTGCCTTAATATATGGAAATTCCTAGGTGTAGCATCCTGTCCAGAGTGCAGATAGGTACAGCCACCCTGTGGTGCCGCAGACCCATAATGTTCCCACAGTGGGCCAATTGGTAGGTGCCATCCTGGTAAGTTTATGGCAAGCCCGCCAAGTATTTGTAACATTTTTTAGTATAATGTATAGTCACACAGGTCAAGTGGCATCCACCCTATGGTACAGTTCCCCACTGAGATATTTACCTGTTAAATACAAAGTTGGGCTACAACCATGATGTAAGTAATGATGCTTGGTTTTCCATCATCCACCCTCAGCCATTGTACATTAACAGGGTCTGGTCCCTGTTGGGTGATCATGCTGTTCTGGGTCGGCACCTCAACAGCCTGGTGTCACTGATCCCAGGCAGAGCCAGTCTGGTTTTGTTACTGCCAGTCAATCAAATTGAAGAGGGACACCAGAGTAATCCCCCATGGGCAGCCCTATGTTGCATCAGTCAGAAGTTTAGTACATATCTAACAATGTGATTGTTGGTGTACATTAGCAAGAGTGTACCCAGGACACAATGCTGTTAGCATGACTCGTGTTCGTCAGGACATGGCAGAAAGAGAAACCATTTTGCACAAATCTCACCCATCTGGAAGGCTGCAGGCCACTTGTTGAATCTGTGGTAGGACTGTGGCATGAGGCATTGTACCCCCTGACTTAAAACATCAAACCTGAGCCAGGCGTGGTGGCACATGCCTATAATCCCAGCATTTGGGAAGCTGAGGCAGGAGGATCAGTGTGAGTTCAAGACCAGCCTGGGCTACAAAAGTGAGCTCAAGGTCAGTCTGAATTGCATAACAAGAGCCTGTCTCAAAAAGACAAAACAAAACAAAAACATCAAACCTGGCTCCCCACTGATACTGGAGGTAATGAAGTCAGGTCTAGGTTCACCACTCCCAGGGCGATGGGCAAACCATTATCACTGTCTTTTAGTATGGTGGCTTTCATAGAGGGTAGAGAGTGCACTGTGGACCTGAAGGGCCATGTTGAAGTCCCAGACTATACTTTTGAGCCATGTCTTAATCTCTCCCCCAGGAGATCCAAGAGGAACACCAAGTTTCCCACAAGGGCTCTGTAAGCCATTCCCAAATCCATTGATATGGGGTTTTCTGCTACACATGTTCCAACACAAAAACAATTGAGGCCTCTTTTGTCGCCTCATAACCTTTTTCTTTTCTTTTTTTTTTTTTTTTTGTCTTTTTGAGACAGGGTCTCGCTATGCAGTTGAGGCTGGTCCTGAGCTCACTTTTGTAGCCCAGGCTGGTCTCGAACTCGCACCGATCCTCCTGCCTCAGCCTCCCGAGTGCTGGGATTACAGGCGTGAGCCACCACGCCCGGCTAACGCCTGGCTCTTATAACCTTTTTCTATGGATCATATGGGCAGAAGGACCAGCTGTATTATTTTTTTTTTTCTTGTTGCAGAACTTTTGTTTTGTTTATTTATTTTTAAAATTTTTTTCATGATTTAATATTTTTATTGTTTAAATTTAACAATGGCTCTATTACATATTTTCATCATCAGATCAGTTTAGAGTATTTATTTATTTTTGTGGCCGACTCAGCCTGCCCTGAGGGCAGGGCTGGCGCAGCATGTGGTGCCAGGGATCGAACCGGGGATCAAACCGTGGTCCCTGCAGCCACCTAAGCTTTCCTAAGCAGGCACTTTAGATCACTGAGCCATCCTGCCAGGCCCCTCAGCTGTATTTTTAAAAGGTAATCCAATGGGCGTCGCCAGTAGATCAGGGCTGGTCGTTGAGCAATTGGGCCACCTGAGGTGAGGCCCACACCCATCCAGTGAACTTTGGGGCCAAATAGGCCCATCTGGTTTTTAGGAGCCTGTTGTACTTCGCACCAGCAGCCTGTAGCCAGTCAAGTTCAGTTGTTATCAAAGTGTTACTGTTTGCGTGGTGCAGGGTGCTAGGCGTCCTAGCATTTTATGGAGTTAGACGCTTATGATAGAAAGTAGCCGTGGGAGAGTAGCTACCCTTGTCAAGCCATCTGCCAAGTCACTCCCCAGCAAGAAAAGGAGCTTATGTGCTGAAACATGATACACTACATGGCTAGTTATTTGGCCACCCTTCCATAGGTCTCCCACAAGGGTCAGTCCTTGTCTGCTAATCCTGGGCCCCAAGCCAGTAACCAAAGTGTGAGCTCCCTGATACAGCCCAACTATCTGTGTAAACTGTATTACACAGGGAGGCTATAGGGAGGCTTTTTCATGTATTACAAGTAGCCGTCTTCTTGGACACCCTGTCTAGTGGCTCTACCTGCCTGTTCTGGTATCAAACCAGAGGATTTCAGTGTTGGGCTTGACAGTGACTACTGTTCATTGTGTGGTTGTGTCATGGCTAGATCCAGGACTCGGCCAGAGGCCCCTCTTTTCACTCTGTACAGGGGGAGGCTGTCATAACCTGCAGTCTGTCATCCTGTATGGTTTTCTGTGCCATAGACATTACTGGTCCCAACATTGTCAACTTCACTGCCAATGGGCTGGCTGCAAAGGAAGCCTGCTGCTCCAATACATGAAGGGGGAGGGGCAAACAATTCTCCCTCACAGTGTCAAGCTGAGTACAAGTTAGTATGTCCACCCCCAAGTATGTGTTCAGCAGTCTGGAAAATATACACATCAAGTTCAAGGCCAGCCTAAGCTGCATTGTGAGTTGAAAGCTAGCCAGAACTACATAGCAAGACCTTGTCTAAATAAATAAATAAATAAATAAATAAATGCAAATAAATATCTGGTAATGTGAATAACTGGTTGAAAGACAACACTATGTATTACAACAAATACTATGAAATTCATGTTCCTTTGTTAAGTGAAATTCTATATCATTTGTAACTTTTTCGGTTTTAATTCTAATTCATACTCTATTTATTTATTATTTATTTCTTTTTATTGCATCTGGGGCTGAGATGGCAGGCCTGGTATGTGTGGCCGGGGATTGAACTCAGGTCCTTGTACTTACCAGATTGCTGCTTATTCCTCTGAGCTATCTCTCCAGACCCCGAGGAGGAAGAAGGATGCCTGTATGTCTATCACTGCTAAAGCCTTCAGTATGTCCCTGGATATGAGACAGACTACTTCCCAGTTGAGGGTGGGGTAGGGCTATGCTGCTATAAAGGTAACCAGGCTGGGGCAGGGGGAAGTATGCTTGCCACCCCTGGGGGTTCTCCTTCTCCTTTAGGCAGTGTTTCCACAAATAGTGAGGAGACATCCACTTCATCCTGCGGACTGTGCTACTTTTCAAGGTTGGGGTACAGAAAGGGTATTTTATTGCATTTATTTATTTATTTATTTATTTATTTACGTTTTTGAGGCAGGGTCCCACTATGCAATTCAGGCTGAACAGGAGCTCACTTTGTGAAGGGGTATTTCTTGCATTTATTTATTTGTTTGTTTGTTTGTTTGTTTGTTTGTCTTTTTGAGACAGGTTCTCACTGTGCAGTTCAGGCTGGCCTTGAGCTCACTTTGTAGTCCAGCATGGCCTTGAAATTGCAACAATTCCCCTGCCTCAGCCTTGGGAGTGCTGAGATTACAAATATGTGCCTCTACACTCAGGTCTGAAGGGTATGTTCCTAAGTAAGGTATTCAGGGAAAAGAAAGCACCCAGAACCAACATTAGCAACAGCAACAAGTGCTATTATTTTATTTTTACTTTTTATTTTGTGTATTTGGTACAGAGTCTCATTACACAGCTCAGACTGGTAATGATCCTCCTGTTTTCAGTTTTCCTAGCCTTGGGATTGCAGGTGTGTACCACCATGCCTGGTCTCAGTAGCTGGCTCAGCATGTGGTCCCAGGGACTGAAGCCATGCTCCTGTTGTTGCCTAAGCAGGTGCTTAGTTCTCTGAGCTATCTCGCTGGCCCTTGGAGCTTAACCTCTCTCTCTCTCTCTCTCTCTCTCTCTCTCTCTCTCTCTCTTTCTCTCTCTCCTGTAGTACTAGAGAGATCAAACTCTAGACCTTGCATTTGCCAGGCAGGTGCTTATAGCACTGTGCTATCTCCCCAGACTTCAAGTGCTTTTATTTTTCAGCCTGCATATAGACTGTGACCAAGCATTACATCCTTGTGAACTAACATAACTGTGTAGCACACACGTGGTTGTCTATGCTAAGTGATGCTTATATAAGTGGGTCCTGTTATACAGATGTGCTAAATAGTGGGGTCATGTCCTTATGGGTGTTCAAATGGCCCAGATTTGGGAACAATCCCAAGTGGCTTTCCACAGGAGCCCAGAGCATGCCTTGGCCCACAAGGCAGTTAATGGAATCCAGAGATGGTAACTGTGGAAGAAAGAAAAGCCTAAGTGAGGTGAGTCAGGGGATTTGGCAGGAATGCTGCCAGTGTACACCTTTGGCCCACAGGGAAGTCCAGAAGTAAGTTCCCCACCTGCCTTTTCTCTCACACCCAGGTGCTGCTAACACTTTCCATGGACCAAGCCAAGGCCAAGGCCACAGGAGCCTCTGGTTCTATCTATGAAGGCCACCAGTGGGACACCGAGCAGAACAGGTGGAGGATACACACCAGGTTCTGTGCCACATGCTCAGCTGAGAGTACCAGGAGTGGGGGTGGCATCTGTCTGTAGGAGCCTGGTGAACAGGAGGATGCTGGACTTTAGAATATGCCTGCGAATATTTGCTGAATATATTAGAATCTGAGGTGGGATGGGGGCTTCACACTCCTCCTCCCAGTAGCCAGAAGGTTTCTCCCACCCTGTGCAGCTCAGTCCTAGAAGGCAGGGCCCTGGCTGTGGGAAAGAGGCAACTCCCTCTGGCTCTAGCTGAGGTGACATCTGCTGGGGACAAGATCCAGCTGTGTCTGTCTCAATCTTGGGCCCTTTCAGTAGTTTCTTTGTGTCACAGATGGACTTCCTAATCCTGCTCCTGGTTCAGCCTCCCCTAGACTGGATTGCCCATATGAGGAGCGGGCTGGCAGCTGAGAAAATCGAGGGAGACCAGGCCCCAGAAAGTCCTGGACATAGGCACATACAATGCTCTGAAAAGACCTTTGGAGAGAACCATCTGAATTTTGACCTCATTACTTACCAATTTCATCGGATTTTTTGTTGTTGTTGTTCTTTTCTAACTGCCCTTGGGTTCTGGCCTGAGAGCTAAGGCCTCAGTGGCGAACCAAGCAGACAATACCTCCTGTCCTGTGAGTCTTGGGTGGGGGTGGGGGAGTTCATTTATCACAGAACTCAAGGCCACCAACCAGTGCTTCCAAGGACATTTCTTGGGATGCATGGACTGGGGTGACCTCCAGCTCTGCACTGTGTGAATGTCAGGGTCAACTGTACTGTCAGGGAAGGAGGAAGACGATGCTTAAAGAGACCTGAAAACTGTACCTCCATTCCTGGCCTCCTTTAAGAAATAGCATTGTAAGTTGAATGTCTACTATGTAGCAGGATCCCTTCTAGGCAGTGGGAATTTATTTATTGAGAGACCGGTCCCCACTATGTATCCAAGGCTGGCCTGGAACTTGTGGTGATCCACCTGCCCTGGCTTCCCAAGCACTGGGTTTACAGGAATGTACCTAGGTAGACACAGAATTCATGGAAAATAAGGCCAAGTTTTGCCCTTCACAGAGCTTCCTACCGAGCAGGAACTTGAGATAATGGACCCCAAAGACAAAGGCTCCCAAGTTCCCCACCTTCTACCTCCTATTCTCCCTACTTCCAGATTCTCCAAGAGGCTCTCTTCGTCACCAGCCTGCGCCCTCTACTGGAACAGGGTGGAGCTGCACCTTAGAGGTTTGGCTCAACCTACATCGCCCCCCTCCCCCCATCACAGAGCCCTGAAACACAAACAGGTCTGGCCAGGAGCCGGAGGCCATAGTTGGGCTCAGAGGGGCCTCCCCTAGGATCCAGAAGAGGGCCAAGTGGCTGTGCATCTGTGTGCAGAACTGGCACCTGGGCAGGATGTGCTCAAGGCCACCTGGACGAGCGCTGGGTGTGCTTCCTGTTTAACACCTGTGTGAGGAGAGGGTTTGAGCTCGTGCGCCCTTGTGTTAGCTTCTGTGAAGCCCTGTAGTGATAAGCCAGGGGACTTCGAGGAAGTCCTTGCTTCTCCCTGGGATGATCTCTCCATGTGTCTGATGACAGAGGGTGCATGGATGGTCTTCCCAGGCCCTGTCCATTCCAGGCCATCTGCAGTGGGAGCTGGGGAATGTGCCCTGTCCCTCTGTCCCTAGGCCAGCTGCCGGGCCCCTCCCTCCTCCACCCTCCACACAGGGTCTAGGGAAGGGCTCTGAGTGCCAAAGCTGAGCAAATAAACCCGTGCAGGCCCACCGGAGCAGCGCCAGAGAGGGCGCTGCTATTTTTATCCCACTTGAAGGATTTCCACAGCTGCTTCACGTGTGTCCTCACATGTCCCTGGGCCTGGACTAGCACAGTGGCAGGTGTCCCTGAGGGTTGCCAGAGGGGTCGGCTCCTCAGCAGAAACCACGCAGTCCTATGCCCACCTTCCACTCCGAGGCCTCAAGCACCAGCTGGAGGCAGTCCCACTGGAGAGCTGTGTGAGGGCTCCGGCACCTGTGTGAGGCTGCCCGGGGTTCTGGGGCGGCCTGAGCAGCAGGTTCGCCTTACTCCCCCAGGAATGTTATAGTGCTCATAACATGCTGGGCCGGCCTGGGAGGCTGCTGCCCACAGCCAGCAAGCAAGGGCTGAGCACTTTCTGCAAACCAGTGGGACACAGCCCCAGGCGCTGTGCTCCCTGCCTCCCAGCGACATCTCACATGCAGCTCCTCCTCCAAAATACTCGGATGCCTCACTTCCCTCTCAGGTGCTACCTCCACTACCAAAAGCGGAGCCCCCACCTCCTGCTGTGGGGCCTGGGTGACTGAAGAGGGTCAAGCTGGTCTTCTTCTCTTCACCCCCTCATCCCTACCGTACTGCTTATACCCAGGCTCAGGAAGAAATGGGTCTTTTTTGGTTTGGCCTTTTGACACAAGCCCTTGCTATGTGGGATCCTCCTCCCTCAGTCTCCTGAGTGGTGGGATTACCGTCACATGCCACCACAACTGGCCCAAGGAAGAAGGGATTTCAAAATACACAGGTGAATCCAGGTCCTTCGGCTCTTTGTCACCTCCCCACAAACCCGTGCCTTGGTTCTTATGCGAAGAATAAATTCCCAGCTCCTCAGTCCTCTGATCTGCAAAGATGTCCACCAAAATCCTTTCTCTCCTCTCTGTTTCTGTCTTTGTCTCTCTTCTCCCGCTCTCGTGTGTGTGTGTGTGTGTGTGTGTGTGTGTGTGTATCTATCTGTCTGTCTGTCTCTGTCTCTCCCTGATTCTATCTCTGTCTCTGTATTTCTTCTCTTTTTTCTCTGAATTTCAGAGAGAAGAAGCATACAAACATTGATCATAATCAATAATCATAATGGAGCATAATCAATTATAATGGATCATAATCTCAGTCCTCTCATGTAGCAGCATCATAGTCTGGTCTCAGGTCACTTTTGTGTCACTTTTGTTTGGTAAGAGGTACAGCTACTTAAGTGACACAGCACCTTCCACTAAACTAAAGGCCTATGCTGTATGCTGTGTGATTCCATCTGGAATCACAGAGGAAAAGGCAGCACTAGAGGTGGAAAGTAGAGCTGATTGTCTGGAGCAAGATTCGAAGGTACTGAGAACATCCTGTGTCGTAGTAATAATGTGATTGTTGTGATTGGCTGCTTTCTGCTGCTGATTAATATTCTGTCAGAAGAGCAGGGGACACATGGGTGCACTCATCATCGATCGTGAGCTCTCTGTGTCTCAGGGACCCAGGATGAGCAGAATGAACCTGTTTATGCCCATGCAGTGAACGATGTGGCCGACTATGGGCATGGTGGGCACTTGCAGTGCAACTGTGGCTCCTCAGGGGCAGGGCAGCATCCCCAGCCCAAGGCCTCGCCATTCTTCAAAGAGCCAGATCCACTCAGCTTCAGCCCTTGGCACTGCAACTCTAGCAACCTCTCTTCCCAGAGTGCTTTGCGGCCAGCCCCTCCCTGCTCTGGCTATGACTTACCTATCCAGATTCAGTCAAATGCCCCTCCATGCGTGTCACTTTCTGGGGCTACCAGCGACAAAGGTTGCTCCCACTGCCACCCCAACCACTCATGTTTCCCTTCCTGCAGCATCTGACCCCACCAAGGTTGGAAATGGTCCTCCTGGACCTGTGCTTGCCTCTTTTTGGCTCTGCCTTGGGCCAAGCCCCAGTGGAACGGGGACCTGATCCTGTTCCTGACTGTGGCCCCAGCTTGATACCCAGAGTAGGTAGAGAAAGTACTCAGCAAAATTATGGAAATTGAAGGAAATGATATGAACCACATGGAGGACATCATACGCCTGAAACTCAGAGAGGTTAACCCATCTGCTCAAGGTCCTAGAGCATGGACTTGGCACAGGCAGGATTTGAATGCAAGCCTGTTCAGGATCAAAACAGACCTTCTTTTTCCTGTTATCAGCTGGCTGCTCAATGCCACCTGCACAGGCATCTGGTCCTTCTATTGGCTGTTCCTCCTCCATCTACAAAGGGAGGCGCCATGGCCTTGGGCTCTGGGGGACCTGATATTGCATCACCTGTTCAGGGACTGGGGCCCAGCTAGGGTCCTCCCCCTGCCTCTTGCACTATATTAGAGGCCTTGGCTCTGGGTCACTTTTCTATCCTCTAAAAGCTCAAGATGCTCTGGCTGCTGAGTTCACTTCTCCTTGTGGCCCCTGGTAAGACCCCAGCTTGGGCCTGGATTTCCTGTGATGCACAGCCAAGGCCTCAGGCACCTCTGCCACCTGCCCTGGGTCCCACAGCACCTAACACCTGGTTCCACAGGCAGAGTGTTCTTCTGTCCATGGGCACAATTGTGGGGTTGCAGCAGGAGTAGAGGCTGGAGGAGCTTTGGGGAAGGGGGTCAGGGAAAGGCAGGGAGCAACCCAAGGCTGCCCCCTCCTGGGTCCCTGAGCCTCCCTCCAGGTTAAGACCTCCTGCTCTGTGCTTGGAGCCTCAGGTTGGAATTTGCAAGGGCTGGAGCTCCATCGCTGGGGCCTCTGCTTCTGCTCTCTCTGCTGTCTTCCATGCACAGTGACAGTGACATTTGCTCAGTGTGCAGTGCAGGCCAGGCGGGATGCTGCCAGCATGTTCTTAGTCAGCTCGTTTCATTCTCACCACAGCCACATGAAGTCGTACAATTATCATGCCCATTTCCCAGAGAGGGAAACTGACCCTCAGACCTGGAAAGCAGGGTGCCCTGACACAAGAAGCAGGCTGCCCTCAGCCCAGGCAGTAGTGTTTCAGAGCGCTAGCTCTTTATGACAATGGCTTCCAGGTCTGAGGACCCAGGGCCCTGCAGGCACTGTCAGGGGAAGGAGGCCGTGGGTCCCGGGGCCTAGGAAAGCCCTGCCCTGGGGATGCTCCTGCTGCAACGCTCCTTCCTCACTGGAGCAGGGAGGGAGAAGAGGTGGCACAGGGCCACATGGGCAGCTTGTGGCACAGCTGGACCTGGGGGGCCGGCCTGCTCCCTCCTTCTGGAGCCTGGCTGACGGTCACCCCGCTCTCCCCTCTAGCCTCTGTCAGCGGCCACCCCTTCCGTAGTCCCTCTGGCCGAGTCGTCAATGGTGAAGACGCCGTTCCCTACAGCTGGCCTTGGCAGGTAAGAGCCACACCAGGTGCTCGCTGCCCTCCACAGCCCTGGCCCCAAGGTCTGATCGCCCAGACAGGTCGTGCTTCCTTTCCACGTTGCTCTTCTGCTTTGCGCATGCAGCCCGCACCCGAGCCGGCTGCTGGCTCTGCGGAAGTGGAGTCCGTGCAAAGGGTGAACTTCTGGGGCTAGCTCAGTAACGGTGGAGTTCCGGGAGGAAGATGGAGGGGGACTCACTTCTGGATTCCTCAAATTGTTCATCAGTGCTCTATGATCTGAGAACTTGGAAGATTAGGGTTGGTTGATTGGTTTAGTTCACATCGTAGTGCTGCTGGGGATTGAACCTTGGACCTAGGGCATGCCTGGCCAGTGTTCTACAGCTGAGCTACATCCTGGTACATACCTAAGCCTTGTCTAAAAAAGTTTCTGTTAACTAATTTAAAAAAAAAAATTTGTAACAAGAATCTCTCCATGTAGTTCAAGCTGGCCTTGAACTCACTACGTTATCTAGTCATGCATTCACGCTTGTGGCAGTAGCCTTTTCACCTCAGATTCCTGAGTAATGGGATTATAGACCTCCAACCACTCCATAAATCTTTTGAAAACAATCTTTGAGATAGACTTACATTGGGCCGGAGAGATGACTCAGCCATTCAAAACGCCTGCTTAGGCAAGCTTAGGCAACCGCAGGGACTACAGTTTGATCCCCGGCACCATATGCTGTGCCAGCCCCACACCCAGGCAGGCTGAGACAGCCATAATAAAAGAAAGAAAGAAAGAAAGAAAGAAAGAAAAAAGAAAGAAAGAGCCGGGCGTGGTGGCGCACGCCTGTAATCCCAGCACTTGGGAGGCTGAGGCAGGAGGATCGGTGCAAGTTCGAGACCAGCCTGGGCTACAAAATTGAGCTCAAGGCCAGCCTGAGCTGCATAGTGAGAGACCCTGTCTCAAAAAGACAAAAAAAAAAAAAAAAAGAAAGAAAGAAAGAAAAGAAATAGGCACATGTAGAATTTGCCATCCTCCTGCCTGAGCCTCAGTGTCCCTAGTGACTAGCATTACAGGCATATGCCCATTTGGCTGAGGCACTATCTAGGGCACACAGACAGATATACACAGCTCAGTGTGCTTTCCTATCACACACTGCAACCCTAGCTGCGGGAGCTGTTTAAATTTAATTTAAAGGAAATAAAGTCAAAACTCAGATACTGACTGCTACTTGCATTCAAACTCAAGAACCACATGAAGGGAGGGGCTACATGAGACAGCAGAAATCTAGGACATTTCCATGGCAACCAAAGATCTTCCTGGGTGAGGATGCAGGTCTGCCCTGTGTGAGGACCACAAGATAAACAGTGGAGGCTTTGCCTGCCACTTGGCATCAGTAACCAGGATTTATTCCACCACCACTGCGTCCTTAAAGCAGCCACAGAGCGGGGACAGGAATGAGCCTGCATCCACTCCAAAAACTCTTCATTACAAACTTAGCAACTTAGTGAGACAGCATCTCAAGATTGCAACCAAGGACCTAGGATCATACTCAGTGCAAAGGCCCCGGGTGACATCTCTAGCATAGGAAAGAAGAAAAACAAAACAGAAACATCATCTGTGGCCCACTTGAGAATTCTGCCAACCCTCGGTCTGGAGGGAGCTTTTGGAAATGAAACATATGAGCAACAAGAAGAGAGACGAGCACTCGGGATGGGTTGTGCCTCTTAAGATCCAGAGGCCTTTGGCG
>PVJA010016802.1:0-42775 GCA_004027025.1 Myocastor coypus
CCAGACACAATTACTCACTACAGTGAAAATCTGCTGAGATATGTTTGAGGTAAGAAGGCACCACATACCTCTTCAACTAAGAAAATCACCCTTACAACACAGGGCAATTTTATTTTTATACAGGACCTAGAACACTTAAGCTGTCAATTAGGTGGTGAATGGCAGAACTACATCCCAGTTTATGCCATGAATTCATAGGTAATAGGTTCCAACAACTCAAGTTTCTTTTCATTGGTCCTCACAAAGTGCGCTTCTCTGGAGGGGCAGGCTAGCGCTTCAGTTGAACCCAAGTACCTTTTTCTTTGGCTTCTTTCTTTTTCTGATCATTTTCCTTGACACGTTTCAGGAAGCTATCATGACTTTTTGAATGTTTAATATGCTCAATACGTACATTAATCCTCTTGGCAAGTATCTTGCCCTTAACTTGCTTGTTTACAACAATGCCAACAGCGTGCTGGTTAACATTGTAGACTCTTCCTGTTTTGCCATGGTAACATTTGTGAGGCATTCCTTTTTGCACAGTACCCATTCCCTTGATGTCTACAATGTCACCCTTTTTGTAGATTCGCATGTGTGTGGCCAAAGGAGCCACCCCATATTTTCTAAAGGGCCTGGAGAACATATAACGGGTTCCCCTCCTCTTGCCCTTTGTGTTAGTCATTTTGACAAATTACTGGAAGATGGCCTCTTTCTTTCTTTCTTTCTTTCTTTCTTTCTTTCTTTCTTTCTTTCTTCTCTCTCTTTCTCTCTCTCTCTCTCTTCCTTTCTGTTCCTTCTCCTCCCTTTCCTCCTCTTTTCATTTGAAACAAAATATTATCATACTAAGTGGTCAGTGGTTTGTGATACTTAGCCTATAAAGCTGAATGATGAACAATTCTGTGCTTATTAGATCCTTTGTTATTGTAAAGCATCAAAATAAGGGCAGTAATGAAAATTAAAATTCAGGTAAGTCAAAAAGTTTAAGTTGAAGGGTCAACAAGGTAGTTCAGTGGACTAAGCATCTGCTTACACAAGTGCAGGGACCAGTGATTGGCCACCAGGACTGGGCATGATGGTGCATGCCTGTAATCCCAACACCTGGGAGGCTGAAAGCAGGAGGATCACTAAGAGTCTGAGCTGTATATTGAAACTATGTACCAAATAAGTTTTAAAAAATTGTGTGTATGTGTGTGTGTGTATGTGTGTTTGTGTAAGAAACAAGGGCCCATGACTTGTACTTTTAAAGTGAACATTTTGCGTTTTGAACAAATACCTTAGATTCTAATGTGGTCCCTTACCATTGTATTGCGTTTACTTTATTTATTTATTTAATTTATGTATGTCATAAGGGTCTCACTGTGCAGCTCAGTCTCAAAGTGATCCTCTTGTCTCAGCCTCCCCAGTGATGGGTATACAGGTGCTGGATACCATGCCAGGTTTTGGTGTCTCAGAACACCTACAAGGCAGGACCGGCGAGCACATGGTATTCAGGAGATGGAAGCCAGGTCCTTGAGCTTGCCAGGCAGGTGCTCAGGCTGCTGAGCTGTCTCCTCAGCCCTACTTTGTCTACTTTGTACTTGTAAGCATTTAAAATACCTCAGTTCTTTTCAGTAGCCTGCTATATCACAACTCTTTCTTGTGCTTCTTGTCGGTGTGAGGTTATCCAAGTGTGTTCTCCGAGCTCACTGCAGGTGTATTTTTGCTCTATCCTTTAACTGCACTTAGCAGGCGGTTTCGTGGGGAGTTTCTGTACCTTGCCAGAAACCTCTGTGACTTACATCAACAAACTCCAGATTTGCACTGTCCCTGATCCTGGTGCTGACCTGTCAGTATTCCTTTTCTGTCACTATTGCTCATCAATGAGTACTCATCTTAAGTTATTTCAAATGAAATACCTGACACCCAGAGCTCTATTTCAGCATCAGCTTAGACTAGCACATACTGCCGAGGAGGAAGCACTGTGGAATTTTCAGTTGCTCGGGAACTTCAGTGTTGGCAGGACTGGTACGGCGGAAAGGAGGTCTGATCTTCAAGTCCACAGTGGGTTTTGCAATCTGTAGTCTAGATGCTAGGTTCCAACTGGAAGTGGGCTTGTTTCTGCGCATGCTGCCCCAGGTCTCTCAGTCTTATTTTATGTCTTCTTCTCTTTCAGAGCATTTTATTCAGGCCCTGCCAGAATATCACGTGGCGGCTCCCGTCCGAGTAGATTCTAGTGGGAACTTCCTGTCCTATGACTTGAACCTGCCTGTCTCTGGCAGCAGGAGGAAAAGAGGTTTGGAAGGCTCAGAAGACCGGGTGTACTATAGACTTGCACACGAAGAGAAGGATCTGATCTTTAATCTGACAGTCAATCGAGGATTTCTTTCCAATAGCTACGTCGTGGAGAAGAGATATGGGAACCTTTCTCATGTTAACATTACCACTTCCTCGGGCCCTCCTTGCCATCTCAGGGGCACAGTTCAGCAGCAGGGCACAGCAGTCGGGACTGCAGTCCTCAGTGCCTGCCACGGTCTGGTGAGTGCCTGCCTCTCCTCTGCCCTCTCCTCTGCCCTCCCCTCTGCCCCAGGCTCTTCAGAGTCCATCTAGACCTTCTTCCGGCAGCCTCAATGTCCCATCAAAACTTGGGAATTGAACCCTCCAAAGGGGTTGGGAAAAGTGTGTAATAAATAGAAGGTGGTTGATTTGGAGGGACCAAGAATAAAGACCCTGGGGTTCAGAGGAGAGAGAGAGAGCTCAAGCAGGGAATAGGGCGTAGGGAGAGAAGAAGAGGGAGGGTATGAGCTGAGTTTTTGGGTTAGGCCAGAGGTTATGGTTCACTGACTGCTGGTTGACAACTTTTGAATTAGGAAAACATGACTTGGTACTGAGTGAGAGTTATGCTGGTAGTGATGTGATGTCAGTAACGAAGATGATAGGACGGAGGCTGTGAGCTTGGGAACCAGATGTCACATAGGGCTGCAGGCTGTCACCTCGCTGTGCTTCTATTTTCTTACTTATAGAAAGGGGACAAGGAGAAAACTGGTCTCAGAGCCACCGCTGGCTAGCTACAGTCCACCTAGTGTTTCCATAATTAAATTGGCAGTGGATCACGGCTGCGCTCGTGCTGTTGCTGACCACCTACGGCTGTTTGCAAACTTTATCAGTAGAGCTAAGTAGTAGCTGAAAACAATTGTCAGAAAAGTTCACTGATACCTGTAATGGGGCATTGTGAAGATTAAATGAATTACTATATGCATGTTGGAAGACTAGTTAGTAAATAATGACACCCCATGAATGCTTGCTGTTATCATTTTCCCGTTTCCAGTACACGGGACTTTAGAGCATGTGATTTATGACGCGATGTGAGTACGCGCGCTCCGTCCTTCCTCCCTTAGCAGTCAAGGAAGTTTGCACAGCCTTAACTGTGCCAATCAGAATCTGAATTTTTTATTATACATATGTACTATATCTCAAAGTGTGGCCAAACTTAGTTTTTTTTTTTTTTTTTTAAATTTCATTTCCTTATTTGATACAGGGTCTTGCTGCACAGCTCAGACTCACAGTGATCCTTCCCAGTGCTGGGATTACAGGCATGAGTCATCACATCCGGTTTTGGGCTGGCACAGCATGTGGTACTGGGGATTGAACTCCTGACCTTGTGTTTGCCAAGCAAGTGTTCAGACCACAGAGCTATGTCCCCAGCCCCAAGCTTAGTTTTCATAATTTAAGTTGCTGCCTACTTTGATCTTTGCTCTCTAAAGGAAGTTGTATGCTGTGTACCATTATTGGAGTCTCACATTCTCAGGACCGTTTCCATCTGAGAGGGCCCGCGGAGTGGTAAATGCCACCATGTGGGCATTTCCCAGCTCAGATTTTGTGTTTCAAAGAATTACCGTGCCTTCGTTTCCACTTCTTCTAGCAGCACCTGCAGCGGCAGGCCTGTCAGTAACTACAAGGGAAGAGCATTGGGGACGAGGGTTCTGCTGTTGCAGGGTTTCTCAGGCCTGCTCCAGAGGTAGGCGCCCGCACACTCTCAGTGCGTACTTAGGGCAGGTGGCTGCCAGCAGAGCCCAGAGTCCTGACCACGACCCTGGCGGGGTCCAAGGTTTGCCAAGGAACACAGCTGGTGGCACTGGCAGTCCTTCAGAAGGCGCCTGACCTCCCAGGTGACTGCCATTTTCCGTTCTTCATAATTTAGGATTCTGCATCCATGTAACTCGGCTTCCATGGGATACTGTGGGGAAACTCACGCAAAACATTGTATGTAAGGCGCTTTCAATTTCCTGAAGGTCCTTGGAGAACGAACTGCTTCAGAAAATAAATGGAGGATCTTCTTTTCCATTTTCCGTAAATGTAGATTTTCAAACATTGGTATTTAATATTTAACCCATTTGAAAGTAAGCATCACAACCCCTGAAATGGGGCACTGTTCTCCCCAGGCCTCATGCATTGCTGGTTGGACAAGGGACGCATTCCCCGCTCTGAGTTTCCTTGGTTCCTTTGAGCTTCACATCACATCTTCCCTTTGCTGTCTCAACTTGCTTTCTTCTACAAGATAATCCTGGCAGCATGACGGCCATGCAATTCCCAGAGGGCAGGAGGAGTGGGGAAGACCTCCTGGTGTGGAAGGATGAGTGCGTGGGAATGATTTGTAAGGCCAACTGTAAAGACTACACCTCTTCTGAGAAGCCATATGGGAAGTGTGTCTACACAGGGCTATGCGCGCAAATGCGAACTAGCCTGCTCCTAGAGCTCTCCGTGGGTTACAGCAATGTGTTATTTGCACCTATAGGGTTAGCGTCACAAGGGGACTCACTGAAAAGACCAATCTGTCGGCTTCACTCTGGACCTAGGCATCAGAATCTCTAGGGTATGTGGAAACCCTTCTCTATCTCTGTCTCTGTTAGCGACTTTAAGACATAACTCCCATCTGTGTTATTTACCCACTTTAAGTGTAAAATTCAGTGCCTTCTAATGTATTAACAGGTCTCTGCAATGAGGTTTAGGACATTCTCATAAGCCCCCACAGAATCCTGTATCTCTTAGCAGTCACTGACCAGTGCTCTGTGTCTCCATGCTCGAAGGCAGCCATCCACTTAGTTTTGTCCCTCTTAGATCTTCTGATTTGAAATCCGTGTTTAAGAAGCTCAGGAGCCTCGTACTTACTGAAGTCGGAAGAGCACTGGGCTAGCGCAGTTGTTTTTAACATTAGCTCCTCTGAGGATCACCTAAGAGTTTTAAGAATGTATCTCTGCCCTCGCACTCAACACACTACATGTTCTGATCTAAGTGGACTCATTGTGAGGCCCAGACAGCAGCATTTTTAAAAGCTCCCCAGTTAATTCCAATATGCAGTTGGTGTTGCCAACTGCTGGACTAGCAAGAATGGGTATTACTTAGTTCTATTAGCCAATATTGCTCTGAAGTAGCAGGTCTCACCCTGTGATTTTAGCAAACATCCAGAACTGCTGTGAGAACTGCTGCTCTAAATCTGTCCCTACTTGATCTTTTGCTTTCTGAGGGAAGTTGCATGTTGTGAATTAGCATTCAAGGCTTGGGAATCAGTAGACTATCTGAACCTTTTCAATTTCAAATATTCTGAGGAGCAATGAGTCGCCATGTGGGCAATTCTGGGTTCAGATTTCAGAATTATGCTAGGTACAGGAGGATGCAGCATTAGCCAAGATGATAGAAAATTTTTAGAATCAAATTACTAACTGATTTTGCTGAAAACACTGCACTGGGATTATCGGGGAGCTTTTCACGCATAATTTGATAGTTCATGTGTGGTAATAAAGAGGCACCGAAAGCTAAGTGAATTGCTTTCCTTTCTGTGAATGTAGCTGCAACTGGCTTTAGTTCTCTTGTTAATATTGGAAATTTGGAAGAAAAGCTGAGTCTCTTGTCTAGCACCTGTGACCCACGGCCATCGCCACCATGCCCAAGAGAAAGGCTGAAGGGGATGCTTGAGGTGATAAAGCCAAGGCAAAGGATGAACCACAGAGAAGATCTGCAAGGCTGTTTGCTAAACGAGCTCCTCCAAGGCCAGAGCCAAAGCCTAAAAAGGACCCTGCAAAGAAGGGAAAGAAGGTGCCTAAAGGGAAAAGCTGATGCCAGCAAGGATGGGAATAGCCCTGAAGAACATGGAGATGCCCTGGAGATGCCAGAAAAGACCAGGCACAAAAAGCTGAAGGTGCCAAATGAAGTGCATGCACTTTTGATAACTGTACTTCTGGTACAGTTTGAAATACTATTTTTTTAATCAAGTTTTATAAAAATGCAGAATTTTGTTTAAGCTATTTTGTTAGTATACAGAATACTTCATTGTTTTGAAGGAGCAAATGTCAGTAGTACAATGTGGCCAAAGCTGGATTGACGTGGGGAAGGCATCTTTCCCTGCTGGTTTTGAGAGGCTTCTTCTCGGCTCCCAGGAAGAGGGATTCCCTGATGTGGACATACGTGTCCACCCTGGCATAAATGTCTTGTGGTACGGGATAGCTCCCAGTTCATTTTCAGTCCTCTTTTCCTCTGCCATCAGCATAGGCTTAACCTAAGCCCAGAGACCTACTGGGATTGGATTCCCAAAAGTGATGTTAGCAGTGTGTCAGGTAGTGTTGAGATGGTGTCCCACAAGAACAATTGATTTCTTTTTCTAGACTGTGGATCTTCAGATTGATAATTCTGCATTTTTATTTCCTGAAAGTCAGGGCCAGCTTGTGAAAACTTGTTAAACAACATGCTAAGCCGGGCGTAGTGGCGAACGCCTATAATCCCAGCACTTGGGAGGCTGAGGCAGGAGGATCGCTATGAGTTCGAGACCAGCCTGGGCTACAAAAGTGAGCTCAAGGCCAGCCTGAAATGCATAGCAAGACCCTGTCTCAAAAAGCCAAAAAAAAAAAAAAAAAAAACCAAAACCAACATGCTAAATATTAAATGTCAACAACCCTCACTAAACTTTCCCTACTTCAGAGCCTCAAATGAAGATTTCACTGGATTTTATAGTGGCCCTCTGATTTTTGGTAGTCCATCCAAAAAGGGAGTTTGAAAGGTGTTCTGTACTGTTAACGATTGTATGCTCATGTCCTGCCTGAAATACCATGATTGTTTATGAAAAGTATTTTTAATAAAGCTGGATACAGTTTGGCTTGGAAAACAATATGGGGAATTTTATCAGTGCTCCATTAGAGTGATTCTAATAAAAATGATAGTGAATGGACCTGTGTCTGACCTCTTGATCGTGTACCTGGGGTCTGGCTTAGCTGTTTGTGGCTGTCTTCTCATCTAGAGATAATCTGAGTCTAAGGCACAGGATGGCAGGCTCTGGATCTTCTGGCTCTCAGCTTTCCACCCTGGCAGGAGCTCATCTAGCATTTTGGAAGTCTTTCTTAGGAAAATATCACTTTCACATGGACCAGGACCCTGTCTTTTCATTCCTGGGGCTCAGGCCTGGAGCATTCTTTCAGATGCAGGCAAGTGAATGAGACTTTATTTTATTTTATTATTATTATTTTTTCTTGTTTCAGAACCTTTGTTTGTTTATTCACTCATTTTTATGGCTGGCTCAGCCCACCCTGAGGGCAGGGCTGGCGCAGCATGTGGTGCTGGGGATCGAACCTCGGTCCCTAAAGCCGCCCAAGCATTCCCAAGCAGGCGCTTTAGACCACTGAGCCATCCTGCTGGGCCCCATGAATGAGACTTTAAAGGCTGTGTTCTCTTGGATTTTTTCGTGATTTCAGGTGATACATTTGAGAAACCCAGGTGATTGTAAGCTGGAGATCCTAGGAAGTTTGTTCCCACCCTGTGGCCTTGGTGTGGCCCCCAGCCTCTTGGAGGCTGCTTCCAGCCTCGGTCAGCCATGTCCCTGCTCTGCAGCACTCCTCTGCCATCTCTGTATCCCTTGAAACTTTAACTGAAAATTAGGATTTTTTAAAACACATTTTGGTGCAGTTGCCCCATTCTGAGTTGTTTGATGGAGAAACTACTCTTTAATCAGTTAGACTCTGAATATATTCTCTGGCAGAGTGAGAATCCAAGCAGGGTGGCTTTAGTTTTGCTACTGGCAGGGATCCTAGGGGATTGATTCCAGCTGAATTTGTTGTACTTTAGTTGATATTTCTGCACTAGTAACAGAATCTCTACATTGACATATGGTACAGGATTGAGGTTCTGATTTTTATAGGTTCTCTATTCCCATCAGTGGGCCTGGACTAGACATCCACCCTCTGGACTATATACCTGGGTCAGTAAACAAATTATCTGTCTAATGTTTACAGCATTCCTTAGTTATGGCTTTATTAAAGGAATACTGTTTGTAGCTCTATCACAAACTTGCCTCACTTCCAGCCCCTGCTGGCATATTCACTCCCGATTCTTAATTTGAGCAGTTGGTTGTCAGTCTGTCTGTGCTATCTGGCTTCAACTCAGACTCAAGTCAGTTTTAAGTATTTCTCTCTTTTGGTACATGGGGATTGTCTTGTTTTGAATTTCATTGTGAAATAAAACTTTGAATAAGTTATTTTATTTGTGCTATTGTAAGTCAAATGCAGTATTTTGATTTGGTAGAGTTGTAAGGTCATGGGTAGGTTTTTTTTTTTTTTTTTTTTTTTTTTTTTAAGGGTCTCACTACTGAGTCACAGTGATCCTCCTGTTTGTACCTCCCAAGGGCTGGGATTACAGACGCGCACCACCACTCCCAGTCTCGCCGGCTCAGTGGTCTCTAGAGTGGGGCCGGCGTGGCACGAGGTGCCAGGAATCGAACCCTGGCCCCTGTACTTCCTCTAAGCAAGCGCTAAATCTGCTGAGCTATACCGCCGGCCCTGGTCATGGGTAGTTTTAAGAATGGGTATGGAAAGATCAAATGCTCCCTTTCCCAATGGCATTGTCTTGACAAATCATGGCACAATATCACAGCCAGTATTGTGACATTGACACAGTCAGTCAGGATTTCAAACATTCCCATCACAAGAATTTCCTCATGTTGTCTATTTATAGCCATAACCCCCATCACTTGGTGTTTAGATTTATAGTTAAATTCATGATCTTTCTGGAGTTAAATTTTGCATGGAATATGAGGCTTATGTGGAGGTTTATTTCCTTCCTTTTCTTCTTTTGCCTTGCCTCCCTCAGTTACTCCCTCCCTCCCCCTTTATCCCTTTATACCTCTCCCTTTTCCTTCCTTCCTTCCTTCCTTCCTTCCTTCCTTCCTTCCTTCCTTCCTTCCTTCCTTCCTTCCTTCTCTCCCACCTACCTACCTACCTACCTACCTACCTACCTACCTACCTACCGATATCTAGTTGCACCAGAAGCACTTGTTGAAGTGTTACTGTTTCTCTATTAAATAGCTTTCACACTTTTGTAAATTTTAGGTAGGTGTACCTCTGTTCTGTGGCACCAGTAACCCATAGTCTTCATTACTGTGGCTGTAAAGTTAGTCTTAAAATCAGGTAGACTGATCCTCCCATTTCTATTTTCCATTTGCAAAACAAATGATACCAGTTACTTAAGCTTTCCATATAAATTTTAGAATAATTTCACCAACAAAAGCTTGAGGAGATTTTGATATTATTTTAAACCTGTGTATTTCTTTGTTAACCTTGCTATGTTGAGTCTTCCAATCCATGAACAGTATTTGCATCTCAATATATTTAGATCTTCCTTGATTTCTTTCATTTTTTCATGTAACTTTCAGTATCATAGTATAGGCCTGAGAAAGTGCCTGTCTGGTAAATGCAAGGTCCCAAGTTTAATCCCCGGAACTGGTAAGTCAATCAATCAATCAATCAATCAATCAATCAGTAAAAGCATGATGGTATATATGTTATCTAGATGTGACTTAAATGTATGGGAAGATGAATGTAGTATTACCTTGCTTCATATAAATGATTTGGACATCTGGGGGTTTTGTATCTGTGAGGACTGGATCCTGGAGCAAGTTCCCTCAGGCACCAAGGAATGATTACAAGTATATGATTCACATCCTTTCATGCATCCATGACATTTAGGTTGTTTTTATATATTGGTGATTATGAATGACGCTGTCATAAACATGTGAGTAATTTCAATTAGTTTAAGTTATACTCAGAAGTAAGATTTCAGCCACAGTTCCTTGGGAGGAATTATAAATGCCACTTGTTTCTCATTTTCTCTCTTTATTTTAAAAATGTTTCTCAGCTCCATCTGTCAGACCGTTCCTCTTGTCTCTTATGAATTCCATTTTTATAGCATTTTTCATGAGAAATTTCCTGGTCTATTTCTGCTCCTTGCATCATTTCCTGGGTTGCTGGTCCTCGTGACCACCAGGCCTTCCCCACAGGTAGTGCAGTTAGTATGAATGAGGAGGGAGGCTCTTAGGTCCAGTGAAAATAATTGCTTTGTTTTTTCCCCTCATCCCTGTGTCACAGTGTGTCTGGGTAAGGTTAATGAAGCTGTTTTGCAAATTTATTTCCCTGGTTTGTTAAGTCAGATTAGCTCCTAAGTATACTGTTTTGGAGAATTTTCTGATTATAAAGTAATCTGGGAGGTGAATAATAATTTCTTCTGTGCTCGGCCTCATTGCCTGTTCCACTGCAGAAGGATGGGACCTGTTGGGACCTGTGGATGTTCAGGGAAGATTCGGCTCACAGCTCGGGCCTGTTTGGAGCAGCAGCTGCTCTGATGTGAGCTGAGTTTTGTCACTGCACCTCACTAGGGTGATCCATGATTTCTTTTCAGCCTGAAGAACCACAGTGCTCTTGTAATTTGATTCTTGTCTTACAGACTTTAAAATCTGCTGGTGCTCTGCAAATTATGGCAAAACTGACCTAACCCTATCAGCTTTTTGCAAAATGTTCCTGGGTGAAAGTGAGAATAATCCCATCACTCATCCCTACTTCCCGTACACTCTTGTTTATTTATTTATTTTTATGGCCGGCTCAGCCTGCCCTGAGGGCAGGGCTGGCGCAGCATGTGGTGCCGGGAATCGAACCGCGGTCCCTGCAGTCGCCCAAGCTTTCCCAAGCTGGCGCTTTAGACCACTGAGCCATCCTGCCAGGCCCCCCTACACTCTTGGAGATGCTTCAGGAAAGTACTCTGGTTCTCTTTGCTGGTTTAGTAAGACTACCCATATCTTGTGGCTCAAACTTTTGGGACACTTAATTAAAACTGCCTTTATCAAGTTATCAATAAACTTCATGTTGTTAGTGAGCTCTCTTTTGTTGTAATCTAGCTTGATAATATCTTGACAATGTTTGATACAGTATTCCTGCTTGAACTATAAGATTTGTTCTTTGCTTCTGTGATAACATATTATATAGTTTTTCTATAACTTGTTACTCTGAGCATTCTGTGTCAATATTCTATGCTCATTTTCTTATGCTCAGCTACTAGAGTGTCTTAGGCTCTTGTCTGCAATCATTTTTCTCTAGCTTTATCTGTAGTCAGTCAGTCTGTCTGTCTATCACCTATTATTTATCTAATCATCTACTAATATAGTTTATCCTATTTATCATCTTTTTAACATCTCTCTGTATATCTATCTTCATATGTATGTAAATAACCCTTAGCTTTTCTTATATAAATTATACTTATAGGAACTCTAGGCATCTTTTGCCTGGTCATACAGATTCCTAATAGGTATCTCATATTCACATGTGAAAGCCAGCGCTGATCTCTCTTCCTTTGTTCTTTCTCATCTCTCATTCTTACAGTTACCCAGCTCAAAATTCCTGGAGTTATCTAATCATTGACTCTTCTTCTTTTTCTGTCCTACTCTGTGTCTATTTTTATCAGTGCATCCTGTCATCTCTATCATCAAAATATGTTCAGACTTTGCCACTGCTGTCGCCAGCAAGGCTAGCATTCTAGTACGCCTATTCTCAGCAGGAGTAGTTATGCTCTCCAGGGAGCATTTGGCAGTGTCTACATTTTGTTACAAATGGAGAGGGGGGAATTGCTTCTGGCATCTAGCGAGTAGAGGCAAAGGACAGTGCCAAATTTCCTATAATGCACAGAACAGCCTCTGCTACAAAGGCTCATATGGCCCACGGTGTCACTAGTACCAAAGGTGAGAAGCCCTACCCTAGTCATTTTTCACATTAGACACTGCATTTACCTTCCCAGTGATTTCCTAAGCTCTTCTCTTAATTCCTTGCAAAGCATTTCTCACGTGGTGGTCAGAATGGTATTCTGAACATGTTTAGAGGGCAGTGGCACTCTTCTGCTTAAAGCCTTCTACTCCTTGCTCATCATAGCATAATGAAATGCAGACTTCTTGTCCTGGCTTCTGGAGCACTCTGCCCTGGTACTGCCTACCTCCCTGCCTTCTCCTGACTGGGCCTTAGCCACACTGAATCTTTCTCTGCTTCTCCCATGTACAAGGCACACTTCAGCATCATCACCTTTGCATCTACTGTTCCCTCTGCCTAGAGCACTCCATCCTCAGGTTTCTACATAGCTGTTCCCTGTGAATATATACTATCTGAAGGCCTTTGCTGCCACTTAGACTGAAGCGGATTCTTCCAGTGTTCAATCATATTGCCTGTTTTATTTTTAAAAGGAATTTTGAGGATCTAAGTCTTTGTTTCTCTCTGCTTAATTTTTATCTTCTTTACTTTGCCTTATAGGCATGTGTTTAGCTATGTTTCATAATAAACATTCAGTAAATACTAGTTAAATATATGTGCCCTTCTAGGGCTCCAGGTTCCTGAAGACCTTTCCAACTCATGGTTGTAAAGTGAGGTTGCATTTCTTCCCCTACTTAAATAATGACTTCACACCCACATAGTGACTGTAATAATGCAATTTGGCAACTTGGGCTCATCACTGTGAGAGGACTGTTGCTGCCATTACTTTATAGGCCTTTGTAAAAAAGATGCTGGTATCACTTTTGCAGGTGAGCTCAGTTCAGGTTTTCCTTAGTTTTGCTAGGCGCTTCACAGTCTAATCTATAATTTTTAGTAAAATTATTTTGAAAATTACACATAAAGATAAGAAAAATATAATACAAATGATAATCTAAAGTTTTTTGTTCATCTCTGCTGTGGTCCAGTCTAGGTTAAGCTTTAAGAGCATCTAGCCAGCACTTTTCCTGCTTGGGGATGCACTGAGATCTATTTCTCTAGTTAGTTCTGAGCCTAATCATAAGACACTTGAGAAGGTAGAAAATGTCCTTCTCTGTGCTCATGTGTTTGCCCATCTCTTCATCCATGTAGCTATCCATCCCCATATCAGACCAACTTTATTTCCAGTTCTTCTTTCAAGCCCTGCTTCCTTTCAAGGAATAACTATGTGCTTACTTCATGGGAAATCCCATCTGAGAGTTGGGTCACATTATGTCGTTTGGACATTGTGTACGATGCCAGATTGCTGGGTCACTGGGGACTGAAATCCTGTCGAAGCTCTGACTTGGCAGGACGGCTCAGGGTGAAAACCAAACTCTAGCTCTAGGAGGAAAAGAGACCATTTCATGATACTTTTGGCTAAAATGCTGCACATTGTTTGGTAATTTTTGCACCAAAATTTGCCACATAATTTAGGCATCTGCTGCCAAGATGGGATGCCTTTTAAAACTCACTTGTGTGGATGAGTCATTTTTTAGAATTTAATTTACCTCCCCTGTAAGTCTTATAACTTGCAAAATGTGTATCAGAGCAGCAGTTTTGAGCTCCCTAAACACAGGACTTGGCTTAGTTTTGTGGCCTTGAGAGGGTAATCACCTGAGGATGCAGTAGTTTATTGCCATCATATTTCTGAAACCTAAGTTAGTTAGTCTCAAGTAACTGTATGTGCTCGTGCATGTGTATGCATGAATGTGTGTGTGTGTGTATGTGTGTGTGTGTGTGTGTGTGTGTGTGTGTGTGTTATTCAACAGATCTTCTACTGAGATACAACAAATCTTCACTGGTTCTCTTTCCCAATACTGCTGTCTAAACAAAGTAAGGAACAAGACAGTATCAATTTTCCAAAACAATGAGGTCTTTGCATTCTTTGTTTATGTGTTCCTTGCATTTGATCTCTAGTAAACAAGTACTTATATGGTTATGCAAAAGCTCAGATAATTTCTGAAGCTGCAGTGACACATTTCTGCTAGGAGCCATTCTCAATAGCCATGTGTGGAGGCAGCCCATTGTTCCCTAGTTTTGTCACCTTTGCACCGAGAAGATTTTCATTTTTGTCAACAGAACATTAATGCACTCTTCCAGGTTCTAGCCAGAGAGGTCTCACTTAGTGCTAAGATACAGAGCTGCATTTGTTTGAGCTCTTTAGACTGTGTGAGATTCTAACATCCAGGAATGTGTGCTTTGTGTTTTGGTGAGTGAATGTCACAAGAGAGGACTGGGGACACTGAAAAATCTGTGCCATAGGAGGGAGCATCTACTGGAAAGTTTTGCTTCAGGCCAGGTTATTCCTGCTAGTGCAGCCCAGTTCTTGACCTGGACAGCCCGGCTGAATTTTTGTTTTTCTGCACATACAAAGAATGTAACTGTTTCTTCCCCCTTGCTTGTGGTCTGTGGCTGCTGCCTGGGCCACGCAGCCAGGAATGAAGTTCACTGGCAGAGCACTGTGGGAAAACTCGCCCTGTGAGGGCTCCTGCTTTGCTCTCTGATCCTGAAAAGCACGGCCCATCTGTGGAAAAAACTCATTTGAGATCCAGGGCACCCGCGTGTCAGGGCTGGTTGTTTGCCCCCATGGGGAGGGAAATGAATGTCCTTTTTATCCCCTAAGTCTGCTTCCAGGCTGAGGAATCCTCCCTGACCCTTGACCTTTGGGGTCGCCTGGTGAGACCTGAGCTTACTCAGTCATGACAGTTTGCAACTGGGCTTCTGGCTTGTGAAAATCCTCTGTTCCCTGTGAATGCTTCATGTGGCAGGCTTTTTTCCTTCCTCTCTTTTTATCTTTTTGGGTTTCTTTTTTTACTGACTTTTTATTTCATTGATGTCATTTTGTGGAATTCCATCATGATGGATTGGAGGAGGAAGGGTAGAACCTGTACTTGGAGAAGCATCATTGGTTTTTGTCCTTTCTCTGAGTCTTGAGTCAGCAGCCCTGGGGTGTTGTTAGAAAAAGAATGCAGGGTGGACCTGTACTGTTACAGGGACAAAGAGCCAATAGTCTATTACAGAACTAATTATCTTGCTTATAGGCTTACCAAGATGCAGCATGGAGGCAGACTTCCTCTCATGGAAATCTCTGCTCTAGAGATTTCACTATGCATTGCATTCCTGTTTTCGTTATAGAAACTGACAGCGAGGGGGCCAGTGTATCTCTGTAGTTGTTCGTGCACTAGCATTTCTTTTTCTTTCTTTTTGACCCAGTATGATTTATAGTTCTATGCACCTTAAATATTGGAGGAAGCTAGTTGCCTTCATGGCTTTATTACATGATATCTTGATGAGGATTTTGAAAAATGAAAACAAAAGACCCAAGTTTTATTTTTTTAACTAAAGAAAAAATTCACTTGATTATTAGAGGTGATGTTTCAGTGTGACATGCCTGCTGTACTTCTACTTAGAGAAACTATGCAGAATAAACCCACTGGATCTGAGAGTCCCAGGAGTTGAACCCAAAGTTTCGCTCAATTACTTACAAACTGTGACCTTGGATGACCTCTGCCTCTTTGGTATGTGCCCTTGGATGCCCTGGGTCCTTCAACAAGGAATCATCTGGGAATTCATTAGGAATGTAGGTTCTCAGATCTTAGTCATGACTTGCTCAATCAGGTCTAAATTTTAATAAGATGCACAAGTTACTTGCATGTGCATTAAAATTTTAGAAGCATTTACCAATTGAACCCAAAGATATTAACTATTCGAGTTTACTTGTTTATCAGTTGTATCCTTCTAGCAAATTATCTGACTGAAAACTTGATCATGTTTAGACAGTACCAAGGACTGTCTACTCCAAATATGGATGGATGAAAGAATATGTCTTAGTCAGTATTCTGTCACTGTAACAAATACTTGAGATAGAAAATATAAAAAGAAGGAAAGGTTTATTTTGACATGGTTCCAGAGGTTTTAGTTCATGGGTATTTGGGCCTGTGCTGAGACAGAGTACCATGGTGGTGTGCCAAAGCCACTTTCCTTATGGTATGCAAGTGGGAGGGCACTAGACTATTTCTATCACCTTCAAGGGCATAGCCCACAATAACCTACATTACTTACACTATGCTCCACTCTTTGAAGGTTCTTTCACTGCTGAATAATTCTACAGGCTGGTAATCAAGCTTGTAGCACATTGATGGACCCTTAGGGGGCACTTAAGACTCAAACTATAACAGGGTAGAAGAGGAATATCAGCTAAAGTAATTATACAGAAGATGGAGAAGATACATGGGCCCCGGAAACTGAAATAAGATAGATTACAATGGCCAGATATACTCATTTGTCATCATCCATTTCTGTTTTTCTGTCTTTGGTAGTGTTTTGGTGTGTCTGAATCCATGCCATTGGTAAAGGCAAATCTTAACAAGAAAGTTGCTATTGTTTTCCTACATTCTTTAAGTTTCAGTTATCTGGTAAGTGTGCCAAGCAACGATCTGTCCTTGTGGTATCTTCATTAAGGCTGTTGGAAACAGACAGGTATTCTGGATCTGGAGAGGCCTGGGACAGATAGTGACTGCTGGTATTATAACAGTGTGGATGCTTTTATTTTTATCCCCAGAGGGACACTAAGTTCATGTCAACAGTGAGATAATGTTCATACTATGAATATTACCTTAGGACATTAGGAGTGTGGCATATTTCCAAGGTGGTAATGAAAGTCTGGGTATAAAAGAGGAATGACAAAACAAGAGTCATGAATCCTTCTCAGCTCTAGGAGAACATTATTCATGTAAGCAGGGCTGGTGGCAGCAGTGTACCCTGAAAACAGCAAGAACAGCAGATGTGGCTTCTGCTCTTGTAGTGACCACTTTACATGCATTAAAATTCTTTATTCCCAGCTCAGGGAACTGTGCAACTAGAAATTTGCATATGTTTCTCTTTTCCATGTCTCTTTATGCCATTTGTTGTTACCACAGCTGTCTGTGTAATATTTACATCATTAATTATGTCTGGTTATTTACTTTTAACACCTTTCAAGCAGCCAAACATTAAAAATCTTTCTGTCTACTAACATGAAAATACACAAGCTTCTCTTCAGTTTGTGGATTTGAATTCCCTCCTTCAGATGTCTCAGATATACATGCATTTAAAGAGTTGATTGTGATAGCAGGGGCCTGCTGTGGTCTTCTCAGTCCATGGTGGAAACCACAAGAGAATAGCTTGAAGGGCCTACCAGACTATGAACATATAGGAGATGAAACTTTTCCTCCATTGCTACCTCCAGCCTGTCCACAGCGAGATGGTGAAGGAGCTGAACTCAGTAAAGTGTCAGAGAATGGAGAACCTGCTCCTGTCCCTCCAAAGAAAATAGTTACAGGGAACATCCACAGGCTGGACACTCAGATTACATTTTGGAGAAGGGCTTCCCAGTCTTAAGGCATGTGTTTGTTTGACAAGATGAAATTCAAAGGTAAAGGTCATGAGGCTGAGGACTTGAAGACACCCATCAGACACATGGAGCACTGGACACACAGACTACTCTCTACACGGCAATTTGAGGATTTTATTGGGAGAGTTGAGTACTTGGGAAATAAAAAGGAAGTTCAGACTTGTTTAAAATGAACTTGAGTTGGTCTCTCTATTTTACACGGAGATTTTGTTAGCAATAGTGATGAGGTAGGGACAAGAATGGACTCAATGAAGCAGCTGCTGAGTGCGAACCCTTCCTGACAAACCCAGCGGAGGGTGAGCAGCTTACTGCTGAGCCACAGGGAAGCCTCACAGAGGAGCAGACAGCTGGCCCTGAGGAGGCAGGCCAGGGCCCAGAGGATGGCGCGTTTGTGGACGCGGCCGGCACATAGGCAGTCGAGGAGGTGCACCCTGGAGAGGAGCAGGGAGCAGAGAGGGGTCCACAGCCCACGTGGCCACAGGCCTGCCAGTGCTCCAAGTGGAGAGGAAGGGAAATGAGAGGACCAACCTCTGGGCCTATCTGTCCAACGTACAACCCCAAGCCGGGTGTGCTGGTGTACGTCTATAACTTCAGCACTGGGGAGGCTGAGGCAGGAACATCTCTGAGTTTGAGACCAGCCTGGGCTACATAGTGTATTCAAGGTCAGCATGAATGTCTTAGCAAGACCCTGTCTCAAAACACTGAAACAACAATCAAATGCACCACTGCATGCTGCAGTTACTGAGGGTGGCGAGGCCTTTGCCAGGAGAGAGCATCAGTACGACATTCTGCAAGCTTGCCGTTTGTGTTTTGGTTACTTTGTAGGAAAATTCTCAGGTAGCAGAATGCATGTAAAATCCTAATTGCAATCTGGTATGGATTTGTGTGTCCCTTACCGAATTAGTTCAGCCTGTTTTCGGGAGTACCCTTTCTATACAGCTGTGACCTCATGAACGATTACCAGTGCAGAAGCTGCGCTGCTGCTGCCGGTGGACACTAAATGGATGTGCTGATGAAATGGGGTCTGCTGAAGATGTAAATAGGTTCTGACCATTGATGTCACTTTTTTTTTTTTTTTTTTTCAGTACCAGGGATTGAACACAGGACCTTGCACTTGTCAGGCAAGCACTTATTCCACTGAGCTATCTCCCCGGCCCTAATGTTGCTTTTATAAGTGAAGTAAAAGTGATTTTGTTTAAAAATAAATTAAGAGTTATTTGCAGACCTACTGGTTCCCACCAGACCCAATTTTCTTAACTTTCAGGCTATCCATTCCCCTTTAGACAGTCCTTCAGGGTTTTGTAGTTAAATTGGCTAAGGAAGCAATAAGCTATTTTGAAAAACAAAGTTATGGGAGATGTAAAATTTAATGTTGAATGGTTCTATTCTTTGTGTGTGTGTGTGGTACCGGGGATGGAACTCAGGACCCTGTGGTTGCTAGGCAGGTGCTTATTCTACTGAACTATTTCCCCGACCCCTTGAATGGTTCCATTTGACGTCATTCAGTCCTCCTTTTCCATTCATCATACCCTCCGCTGACCCTTTCTGTTGAGAGGCAGATTTTCCTGTAGAGTTCGTTCCTCAGCTGACTTTTGCTTTGGCTCTGAGGCATGAGTCACATAATTTTAAAATGTAGAAAATCCGCAATCTCTCAGTGGCTCATCAGATCAGATAGCACTGTCTTTTTTTTTTTTTTTTTTTTTTTTTTTTTTTTTTTTTTTTTTTTTTTTTTTTAAGCAAGCTTTCTTTTTTCCAACAGGACTTTTCAAGTTGTTTAAATTTTTGGCTCAACTTTTCCCTTTCTGATCCTTCAATATTTTAATGGCTTACTTTTCTTTTTCTGTTTCTGAGTTTCCTAGGTTTTCTCTTTAACAGTCCTTTCTCATGTTTTAGCAACAACAAAACTTCCCAGAAATCTTTGCAGGCATCTTGTCCCAGGATATGATTGCTCTCTGACTGACCTCCTCTCCTGATAAAACTGCTTTGTAGGGCCAGAGACTCAGAGGGGACTGAGGGCATGGGATATTCTGTTAGGACGCGACCCTTTCCTTCCTGTTGTCAATGAAGCAGAAACTACTGTTCATTTGAACATTTAGACCTTGTAGTAAGGCAAGTCACAATCTCACGGTGGGATCTGCTCTCTATAGATAACAGAGTTGGAATAAGTGTTGTATTTGGAGCAGCAATGACCATTTTAGAGGATTCTGGGGTGTTGCCCTTTCTGTTCTATTTTTATCATGTAATATATTTATATGCTATAAAATTTAAAAGGTTAAAAGAAAGTTTGTGCTTTCATATACCTCTGCCATTCAACTCTGTTTCCAGTGATATTGATTAAAGACATTTTACTATGATACAATTGACATAATGTAACACTTATCATTTTAACCTTTTTATATATAAAGTTCGGTGACATTAAGTATATTCATATTATTACATATTCATCACCATCCTTACTGCCCAGAACTTTTCATCATAGCAAACTGAAACTCTGTACTTATTAGGTGATAATTCTCTTCTCTCTTCTCTGTTATTTTTTGCTTTTGAAACTTTATTGATGCCTCTTCTTTGCTTATCTTCTAGGAATCACTATTTTATCCTTCTTTATAAGCTTCGCTGTTCTAGGTACTAAATATAAATAAAATCAGAGCATACTTTTCCTTTTATGAGGAGATGATTTTAGTCGGCATGTGTTCCAATTTTATCCATTTATGCTGTATCAGATTTCCCTTTTTTCTAAGGCTGAAATATTCTGCCTAATATTCTGGATATTATTTAGACCTAAAGATGAAGAGATTATCATTATTAGGTTTGTTCTCTCTCTCTCTCTTTCTTTTTTTCTTTCTATTTTGAGGAACCAGGGATTGAACTCAGAACCTTGCATTTGCCAGGCAGGCACTTGTGCCCCTGAGCTATCTCCCCAGGCCCCGAGATTATCACTCTGTATAGCTGAGTAATATTCCATTGTATAAAAACACATCTTTTTCAACCCCTCTTCAGGTGGTGGGCATTTTGGTTGTCTCCAAGATTTGGCTGTCACAAACTGTGCTGCTACAAACAGGAGCACAAACATCACTATGATATGGTGTTTTCACTTCTTCTGGGAAAATTCTCAGTAAGGGGATAGCTGGATTGAATGGGATTTCTAGTCCTAGTTTTTTAAGGAATCTCCACACTGCTTTCCATAATGGTTGCACCAGTTTGCATTCCCACTAGCAGTGCAGAAGTGTTCCTTTTCCCCCACAGCCTCTCCACCATTTGTTGTTGGTTGATTTCTTTATGGTAGTCATACTTACTGAGGTGCTTAACCATCCAGCAGAAAAGCTTAACCACAAGGCATAAGAAGTAAAGCCAGATTAGTATGCTGAGCTGTAAAAAGCTCAAGTCGACAGCTTCTGACATTGCCAGTTCTGCTGATAACCCACTACTATTATGGAATATTGAACTGTGTGTACAACTACTTTCTCTTAGTTCAATAAAAAGAAATATTTGTACCAATAGTGCTTAGAAAAGTTATCATGTCTGCAACTTGTACTCTGTACAACTACTATGAAGACAACAATATGTAATGAATTAATTATTGTGTCTGTCCTACTAATGTGTTTTGAAACTGTCTCATTGTTATTTCTTATTAAAAGTAATAAAATTAAAAAAAAATGAGAATCTGACTATGGACTTTCAAAGTCCCAGACATCTGTGTGGAGAGCAAGGTTGCATCTGTCAGTGGTGTGCTATGGCCTTCCCAGACCAAGCTAGGAACCTGGTGACACAGCGAGGGCAGCCTGTGAACCTGGGGCCAGCAGATTGGCTTTAGAAGTCCTGAGCTGACTGTAGTTGACTTAAGAAAGTTAGCTGTAACAGCCAGGCAGAAGAGAGGAACCCCTTGCTTATTCTTTATAGGCATCATGTGCTTTTCTTAAATGACACCTTAGCAACATTTGATACACCATTACTGAGTTCCTATCATTTTTGGGAATTCTGTGTCATTTCTGATGTTATATCTACTTTTAACTTTATTTAAAATGTAACAATAAAAAACGTGAAAAAGTTCACATGCTAGCTTCTTGTTGCTATTATCAATAAATGTCCACAGTATAAGATTGATATAGTTGTACGTCGCTAGCAGAGTTAGGTGTTATATATGTAACTGCAAACATGTGATGTAAGATGCTGGTAAGCGCAAGAAATGCTATTAGAGCATCTAAAATAGAGACTTAGCAACAGCTGGGATTTTGGGAGGGGCTTTTTGGCAGAACTGGTTTTGATATATATTTGTAGCATGAAGGAGAGAAAAAATGGGGAGAGTATTTCTGGCGCACACACAAGCCCAGAGGCAGGATAGAGTAAAGTTATGGCTAAAGGAAGTAAAAGGTCAGGATGGGGTGGGGGGTGGGACCAAGGGACCAAGAGGAACAGAGTGGTGACAGAAATTAGGGTCTGCAAGATACGCAAGAACCTGGCAGTTGAGATCCCAGTGGGCCCTTTGTATGATTTTGGATTTTATTCTAAAAATATTGAAAGCCTTAAGAGTATGACAGAAAAAAGGGAATTTGGGGGTGTGATCAGATTTATATTTCAGAAATTTCTCTGGCCATCATTTGGAGGGAATGTAGGAGAAGGAGATCCCAGGCAGGACGTTTTGCCCAAGTCTGGATGAAGGATAAGCTGAGCTTGGACAGATGTTTTAGGCAGCGGTGACCGTCAATAGTGACCTTGACTTACACCAAGAAGGGAGAAACTGCTACAGAGAGAATCAAGGATGGTTTTTGGGTTTTGCAACTGTCAGCATAATCAAATTGTCAATGAAGATAGAAAAAGCTTTGGGGAAAAACGATAGATTTAGTTTCCAACATGACTGTGGAGTTCTCAATAGATGTCCTTCAGTTCATAGCTAATTGTTTCTATAATTATAGCTATAAATTTGTGTTTATAGGGATGTTCCGTTATGGACATAATATCAAGTTTGGTCAATATTCAGAAACTATAGAAGGGAAAGAAGTAAAAAAAAGTACCAGAGCTCTAGATACTCTTGTTTATGAGCTATAACTTGATATTTAGGGAGCCTAGGGACTGCTTTATCCTAGTTTCTGTCTTGAATTCAAGAAGAGATGCCATTTAGTGTCCACCATCATAGAAGATCAGCCTTGCCTCCTAGCTCTGCAGTAAAGACATGGGCCTTTAAACATGGTCCTAATTTTAGATTCTTTTTAGAAGTTGAAGGAAAATTCTAGAGCTTGGGACTTTACCCTTAGAGATACTGATGGAGGGATTTTAACAAGTAGAGAGAAAGTTGGAAGTATATGCATTGTAAGCTAATACTTAGGTTCCAGAGTCAAATTTTCTCCAAGGTCTTCCCTCCTATTTCTGTTTTCCACATTTATGACTGACAACTACTCTGTGTGGTAGACACTGAAAACAAGACATTTAAGCCAGAAGTTGAAGCTTGCTTGCATTTTCTCTAAGGTTTAGATATATTGTTCAGAATATATCTCAACAATCCCAACAGCAATCAAAAGGTCCATCTGAAAAGTGAGACCACTTGAGGTCCAATTTTTACAACCTATTCCAGTAAGGGAAACACAAATTTGACTCCTCAGTTTTGATAGGAATATGTTCTGCACAGGAAACCTTATGCAGAATGTTCTCTTAAAGTCCAGAGTAGACATCATTCTTTCCTTCAGCACTTCACACTCATGTCACATCTGAAGTCCTCCCATCTGTCACCTGACAGTCTTGGACTCTGTGGCTTCTGTCACCTCCTCATTCTGTAACCTCACTGTCAGCCTGTGCATGATGCCTGCTACCTGCATTTTGGAATTCAAGCTGTACTGAGTCACCCCAGTGTGGCTGCTGTTGGGGATCATGACGTCTTTCTTTGCTTTGCATATTATGGAAAGTGATGAGAGATTGTCTTGGAGGCCATGATTATTTTATCAATATGACAAACTCTCTGGTAATTATGAATTTCTGCCTCATTCATCTCACAAACTCTAGCTGGGTTAATTAGATATGGTGTATTGCTTTGTGTTACTGTCCCTCAAGCTCTTCAAAGTTATTTGTGACTTATGTCCCTGCTTGACATGCTACTGCAGTGGTCCGACACTTTTCATGGAGGTTCTCTTCCAGATACCCCTGCAGTAAGTGAAAATCAGTGAAGTAGAGAAGATATATTTATTTTAGTATTTGTATGTATTTTAAGGCTTCATAAACCCTTCCCACACTCCCATAAACCTTTCCCATTCTTTAAAAGCACTTCTAATGTTCTTAGCCATTTTATAAACTCATAAACTTATGTAATTTTAACAGCATATGCATAGTGTGCAGTACTGCACAATTCAGTGATACAGCAAAAACCATGATAGTTTAGATGAATATTTTTTTCAAAAACCCGTGAAACAGTGGGTCTGAAAGTTAAGCTGCAAAATAGGGAGGGACTACTGTGCTTTCTTCTTTCTTTTGTAGTTGAGTGATCTTGCACTCAGTCATTGGATAATCATTGGTTTAAGCCTTTAAAGCTTCCTTTTATTTTTGTAGGTAGGGCTATTGCTGACAGACATCAGGGCTGCCCAGGCCTGGCTAAAGGTAATGCTTGTGAGCCTGGCAGACTCACATATGGATAAGATAGGTCTGTGTATCTGTGACTCGGTGAGCTTCTGCTCCATGCCCACTTAGCTCAGAGGCTGACCTCGGAGTGTAACTGGGGGAAAGAACCTCTCCACACAGTCATTTGTTTTCACTTTCTGGAGCTTGATCAGAGATAGTTGTGAGGCACTATCTTGCCTAGAAAAGTAGCAGAACAGTACAGAGCAAGGCAATATTGGTGGTGGGAAGTAGGCAGTGCTGCTAACCTATTCTATCAGAAGGAAGCAGCAATTGTTCCAGTGCGGCAGAGCCTTGGATCATGGCGTCTGATGTCCAAGTGAGCCAATCAAAGTGAAATTACAAGTTAGCTGCTATGGAAAGCATTGTTCCATGGCTGTGTCCAGTAGCCTTCTGTATCAGTGGGCTAACGCATTCTCAATCAGATCGTTAGAACAAAGTTTCAGAATCCACTGAAAAGCAATTATTGACTTGCTCCTGCATATTCTGCATGGTGTTAACTGCTTGAGAAGACACAAAGAAAGAAAATGCAGCTTTTCCATACTATTATCAAGATATCTAGCCTCTCTTGGGAAGTCTTTATGTAAAGACCTTCTGGAATGTTTATTTTTTTGGGGGGGAGGGGAGGGTCTACAGGGTGTTCAAGGTCTCACTACTAGGTCGGACTTGTAGTGATCTGCCTGTTTACAGACTCCCAAGAGCTGGGATTACAGGCTTATGCCACCATGCTCAGTCTCAATTGGGCCGGCACTGCAGGCCTGGGGATCAGATCCCTGGCCCTGCACCTGCTTGCAGGCGCTTTAATCCACTGAGCTAGTTGGCTGCTCCTGGAACTATTTTCAATAATCTTCTGCATAGCAATAGGTAAGCATGAAAAATTAGCAACTTGGCAATGATTCTTCACTCTCATCTAATCTTCAGCCCCACTGACGATTGAAATTTGGGGTTTTACATTTGTTGTTTTTTGGCAAATGGAGAAAAACATGAGATTTAAAGTAACAAGCAGAGCCATCTTCTTAGAACAGCATTTGAGCTGTACTAGAACAACGACAAGAGATGAAAGACATCTCGGTTGTTTTAGTAGCTTTGGGGGCATGACAACATTTTTTTTTACTAACATGTTTCTTTATTTAAGCAAGGTCAACATCATTTTTCAATTCCAGATAACGTCAAATAACAGAAAAAAAAAACCAACAAAATATTATCCAAATGAAATTGACAATGAATAGAAAACCTTTCTAAAATTTTATGTAATATCAGAAAAGAAATATATTAAGCAGGCAACATATGAATCCAAAAAGTCACAAGAGTTCA
The DNA here is from genome assembly GCA_004027025.1 of Myocastor coypus. Taxonomy (NCBI): domain Eukaryota; kingdom Metazoa; phylum Chordata; class Mammalia; order Rodentia; family Myocastoridae; genus Myocastor; species Myocastor coypus. The sequence goes on from PVJA010016802.1 coordinate 25,342, forward strand.
TTTTTCACTAAGTCTTACAAATCAAAAATTCCCAATATAATAATTTTATTCACTATTTCCCTTCAATAATGATATGGAGGGGCAAAGATAACCACATCTTAATACTTACAATTGTTACTTACAGTCTTCACAAAAATTATGCCTTTGAAAAGCAGTAGTCCTTTCTCATTTTATTTATTTTTAAATTTATATTAATGAGAAGGAAGTAGCACCAGGCATGGTGGCACACGCCTGTAATCCCAGCACTTGGGAGGCTGAGGCAGGAGGATCGATGCAAGTTCAAGACCAGCCTGGGCTACAAAAGTGAGCTCAAGGCCAGCCTGAACTGCATAGCGAGACCCTGTCTCAAAATGACAGAAAAAGAAAAAGAAAGAAGTAACAACGAGACAGTTTCACAGTCGGTTAGTAGGTCAGTTACAATAATTAATACATTGTATATTTTTTTCTTTGTAGTAGTTGTTCAGAGTACAAAATGCACTAAAAATTATTAGTACAAATTTTTCTTCTCATTGAACTAAGAGAAAATAGTTGTATGTGTAGTCTAATAGTTCATAACAGTAGTGGATTATTAGCTCATCTGGCATTATTGGAAGCTGTTGACTTGAGCTCAGCATATTAATCTGGCTCTACTTTTTATACCTCATGGCTAGACTTTTCTGCTGGATGGTTATGACTAAGATAAAGCAAGACCTTTATAACCCAAAATGTAACTTTTGAGCTGTCCTTTATACAAGCAATTTTTGTTTCCCCAAGTTCTCAAAAAGTACAGCTGTCTGAGGTAAACTGTCACCACAACCACAATCGGGAAAGCTCAGCACATTGGCAGGAAGCCTTCTCGACGGGAGTTCTCATGGCCTGACTGTGATTCAAAGATGATTTTATTGGACTTAAAAATTAACAAAAGCAGCCGGGCGTGGTGGCGCACGCATGTAATCCCAGCACTCGGGAGGCTGTGGCAGGAGGATCAGTGTGAGTTCGAGACCAGCCTGGGCTACAAAAGTGAGCTCAAGGCCAGCCTCAACTGCATAACAAGACGCTGTCTCAAAAAGCCAAAAAAAAAAAAAAAAAAAAAAAAATTAACAAAAGCACCAAGAGTTACAACTCGCAGCCTGGATTTAGTTAGTAATTGGGAAAGAATCAAGAATTCTAGTAAGAGGAACTCCAAGTAAATCACTAGTATAAGACAATCAGGTCACATTTGCTAATTTCATTGACAATAAAAGTATTATGTTATGTTCTTAGCTTTAGCCTACAAAATTGTTGGGTTTTACTTTGCTTTTCCTTTTCATCCCCCACCTCAGTGGTTTGCAATCATTTCTGTGCTCTGATCCCTTGGTGGAGCTGTGAGACACTGACACCTTGAAGCCCCTTAATTCTAGTACAGGGGGTTGGCAGTGGAGCCTAGGACTCTAAACCAGAGCCCCACACTCAGATGGACCACAGATTATGCATTAAGAAAAGTGATATTTAATACACAACAAACACATTAGTTATATTCTGAGATGTTATAGTGAAGTTTTAAGGTGGATAAAAAATTCAAATAATCAGAACTCAAATAGGTGCATAGAATTAATCATTCTGCAACTCTGTTTTCTTTTAAGTGGCATCATAAACTCAGTGACTTATATGGCAAGTTTAAAATGAATTCTATTTTAGGCCAAGATACCTATAAAATACTTAATAGTATGAAAAAGTGAGTAAATTTAATTATACAAGAGTAGGGAAATGAAAGTTTTCCTCCAAATTATTGACTGAATAGTTTGTTTCAGTGGAAAAGTCAGTCCCTGCTATGACAACATCTTGATGTCTGGCATCAGTTGGAGGAGGAAGAAAGGGTGGAGAAGGCGAAGGGGGAGGGGGAGTGAGGGAGGCCGGGAGAAGAGGGGAAAGAAGTGAGTCGCTGTGAAAGCCCGAAGTTTAGGTACTTGTTTATTCTAAAAAGAGATGAATGGGGTTCAACACCCACTAAATATTGAAAGTGGCATATTATACTGCCAAGAAAAATGAACTAAGGATTTTTATACACTGCTTGTAACAATTTAACTTGGAAAATTTGCTTGTTGACTATTTTTGAACATGCCCTGTAATGCTGCATTTTCGTCCATGTAGAATTCATACATGCTTGCAACAAAACACATGCAAATTAAAAATAAAAATACATCCTACAGGGGCTGGCGAGATGGCTCAGTGGTCTAAAGCACCTACTTAGGAATGCTTAGGCGGCAGCTGGGACTGTGGTTCAATCCCCAGCATCACGTGCTATACCAGTCCTGCCCCCAGGGGAGGCTGAGCCGGACATTAAAAAAAAAATGCATCCTACAGCATAACAGTGAGCTACTGTGAGGACACATGATAACCTCTGACATGCCATCTTATATGTAATTTTAAAAGTAGTTTTGTTTTATTTTAAGAGAATTTCAAAGTTACAGAAAAGTTGCAAGTGTAGTGCCAAGAACTTAATACTTGTTTCCTGAAACATTTGAGGGTAAGTTGTTTAGTCCATGCTTCCATCTTATCTGAATAATTGAGTGCACATATTTTCTACAAAGAATAATTTACAACCAAGCAGGTCACAGTCAAAAACTAGAAAAGCTAACTAACTTTGAGCCTTCGCTATCATCTAAACTGCCGACCCCATTAAAGTTTTGACAGATGCTGTTGATGCCAAGAAGATCCATATGCCCATGTTGCATTAGTTTCCAGTTTCAAATGACTCTTGAAGTTCTTCCAGGGCTCTCACATCTTCGACTTGCTTGAAGATTGTAGGCCAACTATTTTGTAGGCCGCCCCTTAGTTTGAATTTGTCTAATGTTCACAATTTGGCTCAGGTTACATCTGTGTGACAAACAGCCAGAAGTCACTTTGATTTTTCTCACTGTGTCCTATCATGTGTCACAAGCTTTGGTTCATTCCCCCCTCCATTCCTGGGAATATTCATTCTGACTATTTGGTTAAAGTCACATCTACCAATACATGCTGTTACTCTGTGAAGTTCATTTGCTGTCTTGGTAATTCCCATGTATTTAGGGGAAAACATTTTATAACTGTGTAAGCATTCTGTTCTTAATTCACTTTTTGGTCTTATTTGTTCACTTATTTGCATTAATATGAACTTTTGCTTGTGTCCATACTAACACAGAATAGAGTCATTATTTATTTTGCAAAATATCTTATGGTGAAAATTATTTCAGAACCCATCCGAGGCTTCTGTGACTTTTTGACTTGACCTACTATTGTCTGATGTGTCTCCAGCTTTCTGAGGTGGTGAGATACTACTCTAAGCTCCTCCTGTATTGCACTTCCCAAGCTCCTCTTCCAGGGGCTTCTTTTCTTTTATGTGGAGGCCAAGACCTAGGCACTGAATGCCTTCGCTGCTGTTCTGGGCCTTCTCAGTGGACAGAGGTAGGAAGGCTGTGCACACATTCACATGTGCATCTAAGTCACAGCACACTGCCTTTAGTGATTAGTGCATTTACACATGTAGAAAACTGTGCATTTGCACTTCTGCTGTGGGTTCCAGTCCAACGCCCCAGGATTTATTGTAACCTGCTGCCTTTCTGTGTGTAAGAATGGCTTTTCTGACAATGGCAAATGTTAGTCCCCCTTCTCCTTCGCTTTGATCAGTCCTCTGCTTAGGAGCAATGTCCCATCGCCATCACTGCTGCCACCACCCCCGTTTTTTTCTGCACGGTTGCTCTTCCCATCCCAGCTAGATTTCTATGTTCAGCGGAGTCTCCCAGGTGCCACACACGGGTCCTTCCTCATCTCCTTCGGCTCTGTATCCACATCAGCTATGGCGCTTTTATTATTCTGCTAGGTTCCCCCATGTAAGATTCTACACTTCACCTTCTCAGGTGCTGGAGAACTGCATCAGCGCAGATGCCATGCGTACCTTTTTTAGATTGGGATTTTGTCATGCCGCCCTACGTCTAATTTAGGTGATTCCCCAGGTCTCTTCCAATTCTGATGTTTCACAGTCCTATCCAGGTCCTAAACCTGGCTCTGTATGATCCTAGCCTAGCTTCCCTTCTTCTGGTTCATGCCCACTGTTCCTCTGGCGTTCGCTGTGGTGCCCATTGTCCTGCTATCCTCGGGCCTCCTGTCCTAATGTGAGTCACCTGCAGGCAGGGGCTCTGTACCCATGGCTGGTGGGCTCAGCAGGAAAGGCTGCTGTGGCCCTGGCCCTGGGCCTGCCTCCCATTTCCCGTGCTTTTCCAGCTGCTCCTGGCATTTTCACAATCATTCCTTAGGCACCACTGTAGAGATTAAGTGAGCTTTTTGTGCTAACTTCAGCATGAAAAAGATGTTTAAAAGCTATAGTATGAATAGCTCCAGTTTTATTATTTATTTTCTTCTAAAAGCCAAATAGATTTGGTAGTCCTCCTTTTGTGGATACCTGTGATCTTATATGTTTGCTTACAGAAGTGTTCTCCAGAGAAAATGTTGCTTAAGTACTGATTCAACTATATTGTTTGAAATATATTCTTATTTATTTACTTACTTATTTTTTATTATTATTTAAATTTAACAATGGTTATATTACATATTTTCATCATCAGATCAGTTTAGATTAATAGATATAGGTATATAAGATTGATCAAATAATCAAACATTAGCACTTTCAATAAACATTACTTTTTCTTTCTTTTCCCCTTTCTTTTTGTAACAGTTGACACATTGCATATTGTCCTCACAATAGTTCTACAGAGTACAGTGTGTGGGCATGACCCACCTTCCTATTGATGTTGCTAAGAAAAAAAAAGAAAAGAAAATTCTTCTCTTTCGACTAAGAGGAAGCAGATGCATACATAGTCCAATGTTCTACAATTGCAGTGGGCCACCAGTGAAGCTTATAATGTTGGAGGCTATTGATTCAAGCCTCCTACAGCTCATCTCATCAATCTAGCTCTGCATTTCATGCATTGTAACTAAGCTTTTTTTTTTTTTTTTCTGGGTGATCAAGGGCAAGTCAAAGCAAGACCTGTATAACAAAACATTCATTTTTTGTATCTTCCAAGGTCAAAACTACTCAGGATTAAGTTTGGGACCATAGACAGTACTTTGTAGAACTGTTGTTAGTGTCACCTTTGGGATGAGTCACGGCCACTGCTTGGCCAGTTTGCTTTCTGTGAAAGCCTGAGAGAATGTTTTTCTCTGGGTGACTCTCCTTAGACACAATATAGTTCACTTATCCCTTTCCTGTGAGGTCCCATAATCTCCTCGACCAGAAAATTTGAGATACCTCTGAGTTAAAGGATATTACAGCACAGGTTCTCTTATATCCTGAGTCCTTACTGACCTTGAAGGGCTAGGGCCAAAATATTGGCTATCCTCATAGCCCTTCTTTTTCTCCAATTTTTGGTCTGTTAACTTACATTCTCAACCCTCCAGAAGAAAAGCTTTGTGATACTATTACTCTATAACATATTACTTGAGCTTATCATCACTGGCTTTCTGAGCATCAAATATACTTGACTTAGCTTGGAATTGAAATTTTCTGACCATCCTTGATGTTCTAATAACGTTCCATACAATGTGACATAAACAGTTACACAAATATTTGAAAATTCAAGGAAATACAAAATTTTAGCCTGTCAAGTCTATGGTATTTGGCCCAATCTCTTATTTTCAACTAATACTCTTGAGAGAGAGAGACAGAGAGTAACAGTAACTGAGTTTACACTGGGAGCAGTACACATCAAAAAGACAAGAATGACATCCATTCCAAGCATTGTTTTAGTGTTACATGGTGCTATGATCAATATGATGAACCTTTTGAAGGTTCTTGAGACCAATATCTGATTCATCCTATGTACATAAGTGCATGGTTTTGCTCTTGATATGTTTTTTCCTTTATCTGCTTCCACTCACTTCGTTGTTTAATCCATAACACATTCAGTTGTGTTATCCCCTTAAGTTCTTATTTTCTTCTTTAAAGTTCTTATATTAGGGAGACTATATGATATTTATGAATATAGGTCTGGTTTATTTCACTAATGAGTATATGTTCAATATGCATCCATTTATATATGAAGTCTTCAAACTTATCATTCTTTATAGATGAGTAATATTCCATTGTATAAAAATACCACATTTTTTTTCAACCATTCTTCAAATGATGGGCATTTTGGTTGTTTCCAAGATTTGGCTATCACAAATGGGGCTGCTATAAACACAGGTGCACAGATATTGCTATGGTATGATGTTTTCAGTTCTGGGAAAATTCCCAGTAGGGGGATAGCTGGGTTAAACGGAACTTCCAATTCTAGTTTTGTAGGGATCCTCCACACTGCTTTCCATAATGGTTGCACCAATCTGCATCCCCATCAGCAGTGGAGAAGGGTTCCTTTTTCCCCACAGCCTCTCCAGCATTTGTTGCTGGTTGATTTCTTTATGATAGCCATTCTTTCTGGGGTGAGATGGTATCTAAGTGTTATTTTGATTTGTATTTCACGAATGGCTAGCAATGTGGAGAATTTCTTCGTGTACTTGTAGGCTTGCTGCATTTGTTTCTCTGAGAAGTGTGCGTTCATCTCAGGTGCCCACTTATGGACTGGGTCATGGAATTTTTGAACCCTACTGGTTTTCAGTTCTTTGTAGATTCTAGATAGAAGACCTTTGTCTGAATACTTGTTAGTTAAAATCTTTTTGAAATTTCTGTGTCGTCTTTTCACTCTGTTTGTGATTTCCTTTGACATACAGAAACTTCTTAGCCGGAGGAGGTCCCATTTGTTGATGCTTTCAAGTGTTAAACGTGCAATTTGATTTCTGTCCATGAACTTTTTGCCTACTCCGATGTCTTCAAGATTTCCTCCCACTTTCTCGTCCAGGAGATTTAATGTTTCACTTTTAATATTTAGATCTTTAATCCATTTCGACTTTATTTTCATGCATAGTGATAGACTAGGGTCAAGTTTTAGCTTTTGCTATGTAGAGAGCTAATTTTTCCAGCACCATTTGTTAAAGACGCTATCTTTCTTCTAGTAAACGTGTTTGGCCCCTTTGTCAAAAATAAGGTGGCTGAGTGTGTTCGTATTTGCTTCTGCATCTTCTAATCTATTGCATTGATCTTTAGGTCTATTCTTTTGCCAGTACCATGCTGATTTTATTACTGTAGCTTTGTAGTATAACTTTAGGTCAGGAATTGTAATGCCTCTTTCCACACCTTTGTTGCCCAGAATTGTCTTTGCAATTCTGGGTTGTTTTTGGTTCCAAATAAATTTTAGGAATGACTTCTCCAAATCAGTGAGGCATGTTGATGGTATTTGGATAGGAATTGCATTAAATCTGTACAACAATTTAGGGAGTATGGCCATCTTCACAATGTTGGTTCTTCCTATACAGGAGCAGGGAATAGCTTTCTATTTTCTGAGATCTTCTAAGATCTCTTTTTTCAGAGTACTATAGTTTTCATTGAAAAGGTCTTTTACTTCCTTAGTTAGGTTCATTCCTAAGTATTTCATTTTCTTCGGTGCTATCATTAAAGGTACTGTTTCCCTAATTTCTCTCTCAGTGTGTTTGTTATCTGTGTAGAGGAATGCTATGGGTTTTTGTGTGTTGACTTTGTAACGTGCTGTGCTACTGAATTTGTGTATTAATTCCAGTAGCGTTTTGGTGGTGTTCTTTGAGTCTTCTAAGTAGATTATCATGTCATCTGCAAATAGTGAAAGTTTTACTTCTTCTTTACCTATTCTTATTCCTTTTATTTCTCTTTCTTGTCTAATGGCTATAGCTAATGACTCTAGAACTATACTGAGTAGTACTACTGATAGGGAACATCCTTGTCTTGTACCAGATTTGGGAGTAAAAATCTTCAGTTTTTCCCCATTTAGAATTATGCTAGCTGTTGGAGTGTTGTAGATGGCTTTTATCAGGTTGAGGTAGAGGCCCTCAATTCCAATTTGCTGCAGGACTTAGAACATGAATGAGTGCGGAATTTGTCAAAGGCCTTTTCGGCATCAATTGAGACGATCATGTGATTTTTCGTCTTGGCTCTCTTGATATAGTGTATTGCATTTATAGATTTGCATATATTGAACCATCCTTGCATTCCTGGAATGAATCCTACCTGGTCATGATGTATAATCTTCTTGATTATTTGTTGTATTCTAGTGGCTAGGATTTTATTGAGAATTTTTGCATCTATGTTCATGAGAGAAATGGGTCTGGAGTTTTCTTTTTAGTTTCATCTCTTTCTGGTTTTGGTATCAGTGTAATACTTGCCTCTAGGAATGATTTTGGAAAGATTGCTTCTTTTTCAATTTCATTGAAGACTTTGAGGAGTACTGGGGTTATGTCTTCTTTAAATTTCTTGTAAAATTCAGAGGTGAGTCCATCAGTTCCCGGACTTTTCTTTGTCGGTAGGCTTTTTATTACATTTTGTATTTCATTGGTTGTTATTGGGTTATTGAGAGTTCTAATATCTTCTTGATTCAGTTTGGTAATTTGTACTTTTCTAAGAATCAGTCCATTTAATCTGTGTCTTCAATTTTGTGAGAGTAAGGATTCTCAAGTAACTATTTATGATCCTCTGTATCTCTGCTGGGTCTGTAGTAATTTCACCCTTTTGAGTCCTTATTGCTTGAATTTGAGTCCTTTCTTTCCTCTTTTTGATGAGATTTGCTAGAGGCTTATCAATCTTATTTAATCTTTCAAAGAACCAGCTTTTGGATCCATTAGTTCTTTGTATTGTTTTCTTTGTCTCAATTGAATTGATTTCTGCTCTGATCTTTATAATTTCCTCCCGCCTTTGGGCTTTGCATTTCATTTGTTCTTCCATTTCTAGTCGGTTTAAGTGTTGCATAAGATTGTTTATTTGTTCCCATTCTATTTTCTTAATGTGTGAGTTCAGAGCTATGAATTTCCCTCTGAGAACTGCTTTCATTGCATCCCACAAATTCTTGTAGGTTGTGTTTGAATTTTCATTAAATTTTAGATACTGTTTAATTTCTTGTTTAACTTCATCTGTAACCCACTGGTTGTTGAGAAGAGTGATGTTTAATTTCCGTGTAGTCCTGGAATTCATGTGGTTTCATTCTTCATTTATTTCCAATTTGATTGCACTGTGATCAGATAATATGTATGACATAATTTCTGTTTTCTTTCATCTACTTAATCATGATCTATGGATTAACATGTGATCTATTTTAGAAAATGTCCCATGTGCAGTTTAATAGAATGTGTATTTTGAAGTGGTTGGGTGGAACACTCTGTGTATGTCGACTAAGCCTAGTTGTTCCAAGTTCTGGTGCAGTTCTGCCACTTCTTTGCTAATTTTTTGTCTGCTTGACGTATCTTTTCCGGATAAGGGAGTGTTGAGGTCTCCTGTTAAGATTATGATATTGGATATGAGATTTTTCATGTCCTTTAAGGTTTGTTTTGTATAGCTTGGTGCTCCCATGTTGGATGCATACATATTTATGAGTGTTATCTCTTCATCATGAATTTTTCCCCTAACCAGTATGTTGTGGTCGTCTTTATTTCGTTTGATCATCTTGGTTTGAAGTTTAGGCTGTCTCCAAACAGGATTGCCACCCCTGCTTTTTTTGAGGTGCTGGAGCATGTAGTATTGTTTTCCAACGTTTAACTTTAAGCCTGTGAGTTTCTTTATGAGTTAAGTGTGTTTCTTGTATATAGCATATTGTTGGGCTCTGTTTTCTTATCACTCTGCAAGTCTACTTCTTTTAATTGGAGAATTGAGTCCATTTACATTGATGGTTATAATTGAAATGTATTGACTTATGGTTGACATGGACTTTGTTCTTTACTATTTATCACTTTTTCCTCCTATGTTTAGTTGGTTACTCTATTTGGTGGGATCTTTCTGTTCTCATTTGTTGAATTTGGGTTCTTCCGGTCTGTCTCTAAAATATTTGTTAGAATATTGTGTAGCGTTGGTTTTGATGTCATGAAATTCTTTAGTTGTTCCTTGTCATGGAAATATTTCACTTCTCACTCATACTTGAAGGAGAGTTTTGCCAGGTATAGTAGTGTGGGCTGAAATTTGTTTTCATGGAGGACTTGAAGCACTCTGCTCCATGCTCTTCTTGACTTCATGGTTTGTGAAGAGAAATCTGCTGTTATTCTGATTGGTTTTTCCTTTCAATATGATCTGTTTCTTTTCTCTAGCAGCTTTTAGTATGTTATTCCTTAGCTGGATTTCTGGCATCTTCACTATTATATATCTTCGCGTGTTTTTAGTTGGGTTGATGCTATTTGGAGCTCTGTATGCTTCAGTTATGTGAATGCCCAATTGTTTTCTCATATTTGGGAAGTTTTCTGCTATTACTTCTGCCCATATTCTTTTTATATCATTTGTATTGACTCCTTCTTTCTCACTGATTCCTATTAATCTCATGTTGTTCACTTTTGCATCATCTTGCGGATGTTGAATTACTTTTTTCCTGCATTCTAGTTGTTTTTAAAAGATCCTTTCTTACTCTTTCACTGTGTGCAACTGTGTCTTCAAGATCTGAGACTCTATCTTTATTTTCGTTCATACAGCTCTGTAGCAAGTCCCTGTATCAAATAAATAAATAAATAAATAAATAAATAAATAAATAAATATTTTTTAAAAAACAGAATTAATGCTATAGTACCCCTCCTGCCTTAGAAAGTAACCAAATTTCAATATAGGGTTTATTTATTTATTTATTTATTCATGTGCAGGACCAAGGATGAAACTCAGAATCTTGCACTTGCCAGGCAGGCACTTGTGCCACTGAGCCATCCCCCCAACCCCTTCAACATAGGGTTTATAAAGGAGGTAATCAAGAGTTCCCTCATCCAGTAGAATTTGTGTCCCTATAAGAAGAGGCAATTTGGATACAAACTTTTACAGATGGAAGATGATATGAGAGACAAAAAAGATGGCTGTCTATGAGTTAAGGAAGGGGGCCAAGCATAGACTGTTTCCTCAGCTCTTACAAGGCATCAACACTCCCCATACTTAGTCTTGGACTTTCAACTTCCAGAATGGTGAGATAATATATATTATATATATATTATATATATAATATATATATATATTATATATATATACACACACACATACATACATATATATATATATATATTTTCTTTTGGCTTAAGCTATGCTGTCTATGATAGTTCATTATAAAAGTACTAGCAAACTAATATAACTTTTCTTTCACAAGTATACATTATTCATAACACATATCATTTTATATGTATCATTTTGGATCTTGATTTTTGTTTACTACTTTACCATAAACTTCTTCCTCTTTCTTTCTTTCTTTCTTTCTTTCTTTCTTTCTTTCTTTCTTTCTTTCTTTCTTTCTTTCTAGTATTTTAGGGAAGGGTGCAGGAGATGTTCAGGATTTCACTACTAGATCAGATTCTTAGTGCTCCAGCTATTTACAACCTCCCAAGAACTAGGATGACCGGCATGCACCACCATGCACAGTCTCAGTTGCTGTCTCAGCAAGTCCCAGGATCAGGGTCAGCATGGCAGGCATGGGATCGAACCCTGACACCTGTTCCTGTTTGCAGATGCTTTAGTCCACTGAGTTATTTGGCGGGCCACAGCTTTCTTGTATATCCGTATTTCTTTTCTGGCTAAAAATACCTACACTTGTTTGAACAGTGATGCCACTGTTTGATCTTTCACCTAGGCTTGAGTACCTTTTAGAAAGATTTCACCCATGAAGGACTTCATTATACTTTAGATGAAGAACGACCAGACACTTTCTCCCAGGCTTTTCGAAGGCACCTGAATCATACATATATAGCTGATGTCTGGTCAGGAGAGGCAGGTCGCCCTAGGCTGGCGCCCAGACAGTAGAGCTCTATCACAACTTCTCTTTTCTCTTTCTCTGCTTTCTGGCCACATAAAGTGAGCAGGTCTTCCTCCACCTATAGGCCATTTCCTCTATACCATTTCTGAGTGTAAGCCTGCCACACATGGACTGAACTTTTTTTAGTATGAGCCAAAACAAACCGGTCTTCCTTTAAGTTGTGGGTGTTGCTTCATTCCAGCAATGATGAAAGTGAAAGGCATTTTTTTCTTCTTGACTTAGTTTTACTTTCTATATCAAGGCATTTAATTTCTTAGCAGGTATATTCAAGTACACTTTAAAAAATTTATTGGTTGTTACAGGGTCTCTTTATGCAGCTCAGACTCATGATGATCCTGTTTTCAGCTTCCCCAGCGCTGGGATTACAGGCAAGTGTAACAACACCTGGACTGTGGTGGGCTCCGTGTACCTTTTGGGCAGGGTTGCACAGCATGTGGTGCTGGGGATTGAACCGTAGTCCCTGCGTTTGCCTAACCTGGCCTAAGCAGGTGCTTTAGTCCACTGAGCTATGTCGCTGTTCGTCAGATGCACCTTGTATATTTGAATAATATAATGTAAGATCTTTTAGCCAAAATATATTTGGGAGGATTTTTTAGAAGCATAAAAAACTTGAGTTGGTCTTTGAAAGGTGGGGATGAAATCACTGCTTCCTCAAAGATAGATGATACAGATAACAAAACTCTTGGGCTATTCTTACAGAGTAGCTGTTGGCAATGTGTATTGCAATGACTGTGATTCCTGTGTGCTGGCTCCCCCGTGGCTACTCAGTCATAGGTCAGAAGTGAATGTTGTTGGAAGTTGGTCTTTGAGCATAAGACCAAGTAAGCCATTTTGCACTGCAACTTATGAACTAATAAATTTGAGTACTTCTCTGAAGTGTGAAGTACACACAGAACCTACTGGAACTTGGACATAAGTCTGGTCCTGCCCTTGACCATCATGCCATTCCTTTAGGTATCGTCTTTATCTACTTCCGTTTTCTGATGCCCTATCTTGGTCTTCACCTTCCATGTTTGTCTACAGTACCTATGTGAAAGTCAGAAGGAAAGAGCCTTACATTTATTTGACATAAGTGGAGGGAAAACATGGGCTACAGCTAAAGTAAGGAGAATCTACATCTTTTGTAACCATTATTGCAAATAAACTGATCTTATGCGATTATCTGCAAACCAAGTTATGTGAAGGGCAAACACCATTAGTCCAGTGTTAAGTGGAAATTATCTTGCTAAGCATGTACCATGCCAGCTGGTAGAAGCTGGATATGTGATGAATATTGTAGAGTTCTGAGTGACTAACACATTTGCCCACAATCAGTTGAATAAAAATCAATTTAAATCTGAATATAAGAAAAGGAAGCCGGGCGTGGTGGCACACGCCTGTAATCCCAGCACTCGGGAGGCTGAGGCAGGAGGATAGATGTGAGTTCGAGACCAGCCTGGGCTACAAAAGTGAGCTCAAGGCCAGCCTGAACTGCATAGTGAGACCCTGTCTCAAAAACTCAAAAAGCAAAAAAAAAAAAAAAAAAAGGAAATTATATTTTGTGCTTGAGAAAGTCAAGATATATTGACTTTTTGTTTTATTACTTTTAAAGCATAGTACTTTATTGAACATGTTTCATTCACAGAAAAATAAGCTGTAGTCTATAGCAAATGTCAGATTATAAAATAGAAATTATTTTTTTAGTTTTATGTGTTGATAAGGAGTCATTTAGTTCCTACTAAATGAAATAAGAGCTATAAATTATATTCATGATGTAGTACTCTGTTTCAAAATATTTCATATGATTATTCATAATAGTAGTACAGAGAAGAACCAGTCATTCTGTTGAGTTAAGCCATGTAACAATAGTGAAAAAATGCAACAACTAGTGGAAATTACATTAAAGACTTTACTACATCAGAAAATGAACATGGGTTACTAAGTGTAGATAAAATGATAAAGCACACTTATATGATACTTTTACAGGTTACTTAAAGGATAGGCAATAATCATTCAGTAGATGCCAAAAATCTATATGCATTTTTTAAAAACTTGGCTTAGAGTAGAATCTTAGGATGAAAACATTAACATAGCCATACTATGTTCTTATAGTGGTTGATACATTGTGTCAACTTGGCTGGATGACTCAGTGGCCCAGTTTCCTGTTGGTGGGAGCCCCACCCTGGGATACAATTGGTTCCTCCCTGGAGCGTCACCAGGGCCTGCCTAGGATATGATTGGCTCCTCCCTAGAGTGGGATCAAGGGCCCATCCTGGGGTACGATTGGTTCCACCCTAGGGCACAATGGGTCCGTGTCAGAATGAGCACAGAGAGACTTTTTTAAAGGGCTGAGGAAGGAGTCAAGACTTCACTTCATCGGAGCAGCTTCAGTCTTGGCATTTGGCCTGGACTTCATCATCTGGCTTGCAGTGCAGACTCTTCAGCCTCCAGCTTGGATCTTTCGCCATCCAGCACAGACTCTTCAGCGTCCATTTACAGACACTTCTGCATGCTTTCTCATCTGACTCTGTGGCTGACTATTGTAAGCCAATCTTATAATTCCTTATAGATTGCATATTTTGTGTTAATATCCATACCTTATATCTATTCTGTTCCTCTAAGTAAAACCCTGACCAGTACAGCTCTGTTTTCTGGTCATTGAAGAATATGGAACTGATGATCTTACCCCAGGTCATGCAATGAACAAATGCAGTCTAAGCTCGCTGGCTCCAGAGGGGTCTGTTTATGGTTGGCTGGTTCCAAGGCAGAAACTTCATGGCAGAAAGGCCTGGTGGATCAAACACTTTGGAGCCAAGAGCCAAATTAAATCTATTTTATTTTAAGTTGTTGCAGGTATTGGATATTTTGTACCAGCAAAAGGAAAGGTGATCCCATCAGTACAGCTGGTACTGCCACTGCTGCTCTAGAATTATTTCCATAGTTCCTTGGCAGGGGCACAATTCCCCTCACCCCTTTTAAACAATTATTTTGAAATATATTCTCAGTGGGTGATGAAGGCCAGGCCTAAACTCGTGATCTCTTTGCCTTAGCCTCCTAGAGTACCGGTATCACAGGCGTGTGCCACTATGCAAGCTAAGGCCAAATTCTTTAACAAAGAGTTGTATGAACTCTCTGGCTGTAGGTCATTTTTGTGTTAAACATCAACTAGCTGCTTTCTTGGTAGGCTGCCTATTTTGTCATTTTATTCTCTTCTGCATGTAAACTTCTTTACATGGTTGAAGCTTATATAAAATGATAATGCTAATCCAATTTGTATCCTACTTTCTTTCTTTTATCCTAGTCTCTTTTTCCCACTCATTCCTCATGTCTCTTCTTCCTTCTACCCTTCCAGAGGTTCTAGTTGTACCCTGACTCTCAAGAGTCCTTGTGGACCACTTCACCATCACCATATATCCCTCATCTTCTTCCAAAGCTGGCCCATCCTTTTTATGCCATCCCTCACACACCCATTGCTACAGAGTGATGAGAAGTCATGATCTCATCTCCACCTGGCATTTACCTTGTGTCTACTAACCTCAGTCCTTCAGTCTACATTGTCTCACCTGCATTCTATCTAATATCAGAGCTCCAGATTCCAACAATTTATGGAATAAAGGCATAGGTTGATAAAGAAGGTGATGGAGAATGCTCTGTGAATGTCACTGAGAAGGTTTGTGAGTATTTGCTTTTTCTGGAAGGGCCCAAGTTTCCATCACTGATTCACTATAAGACAAGGTAAATTGTTTGAAAATTCAGGAAATCTGTTTGCCATTGGTGTAGGACTGGAAAGGACTCATCTTAATGGAGGCTTTGTACTTGCTGACCTTGGCTGCTTAGTTCAGTAGGATTTGCTCTTGAAATAAAGGGAAAATATTTCCAGGGAATGAGTCCAGTGGAACAGAGAGCCCCATGGAACATGCCCCTGGAGAAATTAATTATTAAGACTCATGCGAGTTTAAAATGTCAGGAGCAGCCCAAAGGCCAAAGGCCAGATCCTCCTTCTGTGTAGTTCTTGGGAAATCATTTCTGAAATTTTATGTTTAATTAGAGGTTGACGGGATATAGTAATAGTTGGCAGAGAGCTGTTTGCTTTTTGGAAAGATAGGAAAAATCTTCTATCAAACACTCACAAGATTAGTGAGTTTAAAATATAATGTAATGATCTATCATATCTAGTCCAAGCCTTGCTAATTAAGCATATCAGGATGCCTCATTTCTGACACCAAGTCTGCGGCAGTCCCAAGCCTTTCTCCTCTTGTTATACTCAGGGAATACTTATGTGCATGTGGGAAAACTCAGCATATGGGTTTGATCTTTTTGCTAGTTCTTTTCCTGCCATTGGAATTCTGGGCCTAGTGAGCTGTGCTATTTATCTCAATGCAGTTCAATAATTTTGTGATGAAAAATTTCTTCAGGGGAAGTGGGTGTGTGCTGAAGCAGAACACAGCCAGAACACTGGTTCATGTCAGGAGTCAGATGGTGCTCATCAGCATGGCCCTAGCCCTCTCATTCCCAAGTGGAAAGGCAATCTAATTTTTGGTAGAAGACAAATCAGAGATTAGTAATTATAACACGGAGCCAAAGAGAATGCTTGAAATGATAGTCAGTGAGATAGTATCTTTTTCTTCCCTCTTCTTCACTTGAATGACTGCATCATGCTCTATCTCAGAGAATGGAGAGATCACCTTGGCTTCCTGGCACTTGGTAGATAACAGAACAGTTAGGCCTACAAAGAATACAAAGACTTTTAGACATCAATAAAAAAAGAATGAAGGACCTCATTCAAAAAAAATGGCCAAGTATCGGAGCAGGCAATTGACAAAGAATTTAATGAGGGACCTCATTCAAAAAAAATGGCCAAGTATCGGAGCAGGCAATTGACAAAGAATTTATTTCATTGGACTTCAGTGGCTAAACCTACTGGTTTATGTTCATTGTGAACAAATTATTATGATGATATGAATATTTATATGCACTGATTAATAGTAATACAAGTTAAAAGAACTAGATGACACCTCATGCCTGAGAGGTTGCCAAGGACAGAGAAATAATTAATGCTGAATCTCAGCAAAGATGGAACACAGCAGCCCTTGCACTGCCAGAAGAGTATCCTGGTGTGGCCACTTCAGAGAGAAATCTGAGAGTTGCACAGTTACATTAAATATTCACATAATCTATCCCCTAACTATTCCATTCCTAGGTGTATTAGGCATGACTGAAAAACATAGCTGATGCTCACAGTTTTAAAAGTTTATTGCATTGGAGAAAAAGAAGGACTATGAAGGTAGCCAATATTTTGGCCCTAGCCCTTCAAGGTCAATAAGGACCCAGGATATAAGAGAACCTGTGCTGTAATATCCTATAACTCAGAGGTGTCCCAAATTTTCTGGTCAAGGAGATTATGGGACCTCAGAAGAAAGGGATGAATGAACTATAATGCATCTAAGGAGAGTCACCCAGAGAAAAACATTCTCTCAGGCTTTCACAGAAAGCAAACTGGCCAAGCGATGGCCGTGACTCCTCCCGAAGGCTGACACTAATAACAGTTCTACAAAGCACTGTCTATGTTCCCAAACTTAATCCTGAGGGGATTTGACCCTGGAAGATACAAAAAAAAAAAAAAAAAAAAAAAAAAAAAA